>WBNM01007040.1:0-16232 GCA_013399055.1 Ramphastos sulfuratus
ACCTTACCATTCTATGATCATACAGCAGCCAGACCTGAAGCACATGGTAGGTGCCAGTTCATCACTGGCATGAACAGATCTAGCATGTGCCACTGCCAAAGGCAGCTCACCTACAGCACCCATGTGTGCCTCAACACATTCACATCAGTGCCAGTGCCAAAGACCATGTATTTACCTGGTTGGCTGAAATTACAGCCCCATCTCAAGCTTTAACAGGAGGATGAACCATGTGCAAGCCAAGGGGGCCTTCAGTAACTGCATCTTCTTAAGCTGGTATAAGCTACACCTTTGTGCACACAGAGGATCTCACAAGAGTCTTCTAGTCTGTATTCCAGTCTTTCAGGGAAAGGTCTGACATTTTCATTCTGCCTTCAGAGCTTGAAAGAGCCAAACAGAGCTTAGTTTCACAACTTTTAAGTCATATCCCTTTGGAGGGGGGATGGGTTGGGCAAGGAGGCTGTTGCTGAGGGGAAGAAGAAAACCTCTTCTAATCAATTCTCAGCAGCTGGTAATCTAATCAACTTGCTAACCAACTTTATATATGCAGCTTCAGTGCTTAGCAGTAGATAGATCCATGAGTTTGAGGAAGGGAGAAAAAAAAGCATCCTAAAATAAATCACACTTAGAGATTCCAGGCAGATTCCAGTTTCAAAATGGAAACAGAGATAAAGTGTTCAGAAGCTTAGGAGGAAAAAAGAATCCCTCTGAGTGCTGCTGAAAAGGATTTATAGTCTGCAGAAGTCTTCATTACAGTACAACCCTTCCTTTCAACCCCCCCCAAACATTTTTAGGTTATCTCCTCTGTTCATGATTGCCTTTATATTGTCATTGCCATTGTGTTGCATTAAGTCAGTCTCTAATATTAGATGCAATTATGATACATGACATTGAAATTGGGCTCAAAGTAAGATACTGCTTGGAGGAGTCACCTTAGATCTATGCCTTTGTAAGGCTGTTTATTGCTTTGGTGATTGTGCTATCAAGTATTCTTTGTACACAAGTATCATGGTGCTAACAGCCAGATCCCAAAGAGATAACAAGACCCAAGCATTTGAATAAGTTGCATTCTGATGTCTGCAGTCAGAGTTGTACTCTAGGAGCCCTGCTTCTGTACCTCACTTTTTAAAAGTACTGCAGCTATATTTGTGTTTGGTTTAACCTCTGGTTTCCCAAAACTGTGTTTTGCCTCTGTACATTGGTAGAATAAAGTCTGTTAAGTGCCAGCTGCCCTTAAGCCCAGCACACATCAAGAAACGAGGAAATGAGATGAGCTATGAATGCTGTTGGAGCCAATACAGCACTGGACATGCCAGCATCTACACTGTTAAGTCCAGCAGAAATGAAGTTTTAAACATTTTGTGAATTTGTCTCAGTATTCTAATATTTTTTTCCCACAGACTTGCAAATCTGGGCCACAAGCTGTTCTTTTTATCTCAGACATCAAACTCGAAAGTTTATGAGGTCAGGTTGTGCCAGGCATGACACTGACTTGTGCTGTCCTGAAGGGATGCCTCATCATTGGCAACACACAAGCATAACTCACTGGCAATTAACTCTATTAGGACTAGGATCCAGTGACACCAAGCTGTGTGGCACAGTCGACTTCCTAGAGGGCAGGGATGCCATACAGAGGGATCTGGACAGGCTGCAAAGGTGTGTCCAAGCCAACCTCATGAAATTCAACAAGGCCAAGTGTNCTGGTATTAAGAACCCTGGTTGCCCAGGGAGGTTGTGGCTGCTCCCTCCCTGGAGGTGTTCCAGGCCAGGTTGGAGGAGGCCTTGAGTGAGCTGTACTGGGGGGAGGTGTCCCTGCCTCTGGCAGGGGGTTGGAACTGGATGATCCTTGAGGTCCCTTCCAACCTTACCATTCTATGATTCTATGACTCCAAGGTTAAAATCACAACAGCAATAGTTAACAGCAGAAAATAGATCTAGAAGGAGGAAAAAAAAGGAGTCCACAAAAATAAGATGTGACAAGTGCTCATTTACGTCGTCATTTTTCCGGAGCCGAGCTCCACTTTTAAGACATAAATGCATTGTACCTTTAGTGAAACCTTCCTCTTGAATAGCTAATAAGTTATATTTAAGTGCTTTCACCAATGAACTGACTTGCTTTGGTTACTGTGAAATCATTTTTATTGTCCTTCTGTCCAAAAAAAGTTGGAGGTAGCTAAAATCATGTTGGTGCACCTCCTGCAAGCTTATGAATTATTGAAGGCTGGAGGTAGAGTGGCTGCACTGAGAAAAGATGGACTGCATTTTTACTGCTACTGAGAAGATGGCTTCAAGAGAAGGCAGGAGCCCTGGAAACATCTGCAGGATTGTGTTTCTAATGAAAGAATTGTAGAGAAGACCAAAGCTGACTCACCAGAGACTGAAATATTTAATTGTGTAATATCAGCATATGGAGATGCCAACCGAGCATGTAAGCAAGTTGCAGATGTTGCTTTGTGGCACAGCACCTGGCTTCCAGCTCTCTCTCACAGGTATTTAAGGCCCCTGTTGAAATGGTATCTATGTGCTGCTGAGAGTGGTGTGAGCTGGTGGTTAAGTAATATAGCAAGAACAGGAGAAACATAACAAACAGGAGCTTGCAAAGAACATTTTTTTTTCTCATAGGGGAATCCCACTCCTTCTTCACCACCTGTGAGTGAAGAAAATCAGACCAGGGATCTTGTAGCCCTTCACTTAATGCAGGAAACCTGAACTGCTGTCAGGAACTTCAGCACTCAAATCTCTAAGCTTATCTTAGCTGATCAATTTGATCCCCACAGCAATTCCTCCAGCAGTAATTCCCACTGACCCAGCAAGGGAAGCACTAAACAATTACAGGCTGTCCAGCTGCTGAACCTGCTAACTAGGTGCTCCCAGTTTGAGAAGCTGTTTCTCTGCTTAGCCCACTGGCAGTTTTACAAGGCAGAATGTCTTTGTTCTTGGCCCAGTGAGAGACTAAGTGGTTTCCCACCACCTGGTATTAAGAACCCTGGTTGCCCAGGGAGGTTGTGGCTGCTCCCTCCCTGGAGGTGTTCCAGGCCAGGTTGGAGGAGGCCTTGAGTGAGCTGTACTAGTGGGAGGTGTCCCTGCCTATGGCAGGGGGTTGGAACTAGATGATCCTTGAGGTCCCTTCCAACCTTACCATTCTATGATTCTATGAAGAACAAAGGCCTAACCCAACTGGTGACATCAAGTCTGGACGCAGAGTCCTCTGAAGAATTGGCTCCAGGACTGCACCACAGAGCAGTATTTTGTATTATGCAGCTCTCCAAACATTCAAGACTATTTTAATGATGCTTCTGCATTCAGTTGTACTTCAGACTTTACAAATAGAGTCAGGCAAACAAAATTACCCATGGAAGGCATTGCAGGGTACTCCTCTGAATGTTGCCCTCCACCATACTGACTGGTTCATGCTATTTGGCATCATCTGTGCACTTGAGAGAGGGCTCCATGTCCTTCTCCAGGTCACTAACACAACTGCTAAGTGGGAGAGGACCCAGGACAAACCAGTGTCTGTGTAGACAACTCCCTAACCACTACCTCCTGGTTCCAGCCATCTAGAAAACTTCTTACCCATCAAGTAATTCACTAAAACTTTGTTTAGGTTTCTTTCATTACTCAGTGGTAGTTCAATTGTATTCCTTGCAATCATAGAATGGTAAGGTTGGAAGGGACCTCAAGGATCATCTAGTTCCAACCCCCTGCCATAGGCAGGGACACCTCCCACTAGTACAGCTCACTCAAGGCCTCNGCTCATGTTGAGCTTTTCATCACCCCAGACCCCCAGGTCCTTTGTTTATGGTTAATGTTTATGATGTTTGCTATTCACTTACTTGACAGACTTAAGGAACAACCAAGTTGCTAACAGCAGTTCCAACAGTCAAGAGAAATTACTCCATCCAGAATCAAGCTTTATAAAATGTTTAAATCATACAACCATTTTGGAGAGGAACCATGCTGGAGAAAAATCTTGCCACTATTTCAAACTAGAGGTTATTAGATGCAGTATCTGCTGTATTAAAAAGAAAAAATCCCTAATTAACTTCTCCTTGTGTGAGTCCTTATAGAAATAAGGAAACTGTAATAGCACAGTAGGAGTGTTTTAATGTCACACGAAGCTGTACAATAATTATTCTGTGTCCCATGATGGAACTCTTGAAAAATCTTAACCATGCTAATTAGATGATGCTACCATTGTCAAAATGCACCAGAATAAATCAGCCTCTATGCAGAGTTCTTACATAAAAAAAAAAAAAATCTGTATCTAAGAAGTAAAGAAAGTAGTCTCAAGAGGCTATTGATAAGGTTAAATTAACAGGCTAGAGGATTAAAAGAGTAGTCCTTTTCCTCTCTCCATTTTTCTTAGTCCAGTTTGAGCAGCAAATCAAGTCAAGCTCTGCAAGGCAGTGCCCAAAGACATTTCTTAGCCTGCAATATTGACTATCAGCAACAACGAAGCAATATTCACATGATTTGCTCACCTGCATCTTTGCTTTCACTGGGTAGGTCAGGAGGATGAGGCCACTCTGCTTTCTGCAGTGCCCAGCGACAGGACCAAAGACAACAGGCCCTAACCCAAACCTAGGAAGCTCCATCTAAACATGCAGAGGAACTTCTTCACTCTGATGGTGGCAGAGCACTGGAACAGGCTGCTCAGAAAGGTGGTGGAGGTCTCCACTGCTGGAGTAATTCAAAACCCACCTGATGCCATCCTGTGCAACCTTCTCCAGAGGGACCTTGCTCTAGCAAGGGGGTTGGAGTAGATGACCTCCAGAGGAGCCTTCCCACTCCTATTATTTTGTGATTCTGTCCTATCTTCATCCTTCCACACATTTAGTAGGTAAAGCAAGCTTTGCCAGTAAACAGACAACAAAAATTAGTTACCTCCACAGATGCATACTTATGCTACTGTATGTGTGATGCTGTAACCTTGGACTGGCAACAATGGTGCTTGCACAACTCATTAGCTTCACTCCATGTCCATGAAGGACATGGAAGTGTTGGAGCAGGTCCAGAGGAGGCCACAAAGATGCTCAGAGGGCTGCAGCAGCTCTGCTATGAGGACAGGCTGAGAGAGTTGGGGCTCTGCAGCCTGGAGAAGAGAAGGCTTCCAGGAGAGCTTGGAGTGGCCTTCCAGTATCTGAAGGAGGCCTACAGGAAGGCTGGGGAGGGACTATTGACAAGGTCTTACAATGACAGGACAAGGGGCAGTGGGTTTGAACTGGCAGAGGGGAGATTTAGACTGGATGTTAGGAGGAAGTTGTTTGCAGTGAGGGTGGTGAGACACTGGCACAGGTTGCCCAGGGAGGTTGTGGCTGCTCCCTCCCTGGAGGTGTTCAAGGCCAGGTTGGAGGAGGCCTTGAGTGACCTGTGCTAGTGGGAGGTGTCCCTGCCTATGGCAGGGGGTTGGAACTAGATGATCCTTGAGGTCCCTTCCAACCTCACCATTCTGTGATTCTATGATTTTACATTTTCTAGAGATACAACTGGCCACTTAGATTTTTAAAAATTTGTTTGTCACATTTGTTAAATAGGTCACTGGTCTGCTTTGAAAAGGAGAAAGTAGGACTAGAATTTAGTTTTATTTATTTTTATTAAGGACAATCTGTCTCATAACCAAAAGCCAGGGGAAAAAAAATAATAAGAAGTGTTTTGTGCAAAAATATAAATAGTAGATGAGGAAGAAAATGATGAACACCAAGGTTGGGTGTCATGGGTTTAAAGAGCCGACAGAGTGAAGCTCTCAAACGAATTGGAAAAAAAAACCGAATTGTATTTGGAGAGAGTGTTACAGATAGAAATTACAAAGCAGAGACAGAAATCCATAAGCGAACCCCCTGAATTTCCCCCAGCCCAAAACTAAATCTATCATCCCCAATGCTCCAGTTCTCCCCCCCCATGCCTCCACCATCCAAGAGGCCTAAGCACAGCCTCTGGAGGCCCCAACCAGGCCTATCCTTACATGTTTGTCCCGATAACGCAGCTCCTGCCCGGCGCAAGGCTGGAGGGGGAGGAAAGGAGAACAAGCTGGCCTTGCCCTGAGCTTATGAAGAGATAGCAGAATTGTGGGATTGAATAACAATCTTCAAGTCTCTAGAGGACTATTTTAACCCTATAGTCCCCAACCTGGGACACTTTTGAAAATAAAACCTGTACTTCCCACAAAGTTAATTTTTAAGAAGAGAAGGAGCCATCTTTAAGGTACTTGTTTCAACTGCTTCTTGAGAATAGCTCTTTATATCTCATATTAGTCAGGAAAAAATAAAAGCAGCACATGAAAACAACAGCTAGGCAGTTCAAAATCATTAGAGGGACTGTTTTTGACATCTACCATACACACACATCAGTTTTCATTTGGAACAGTGACTCAGAGCACTCACAGACTCCAGAAAGTGAGGAACAACCCTACCACCTCACTTCTCTCAAAATACTTCCATGATGTTTTTCCTATTTTTTTTTTTTTTTGCTAATACATATTGATACACCAGTGAAAGGAAAATCTAACCTGAAATGAGCATTGATTGATGGCTACTCCCTTAACAAAAAAACAACCCAAACAATTAAGGCAGAGGAATAAAGTCCAATAGCTTAAAGTTTCTTGTGTTAGAGTATCAGGTGTACTCCTAATCCCAGGCAGACTTTTCTCTGAAGCCTTTTTTCACTTTATCCAGTCAAGCTGTGCCATATGCCTTGCCACTTTAATTGTAAAGAACTACCTAATATTAAGTGTTTTCTTTCAGGGTCAACATTCACAGTATCACAGTATAAGCACGGTTGGAAGAGACCTCAAAGATCATCAAGTCCAACCCACTACCACAGACCTCAAGACCAGACCATGGCACCAAGTGCCACGTCCAAACGTGCCTTGAACACCTCCAGGGACGGTGACTCCACCACCTCCCTGGGCAGCCCATTCCAGTGGGGAATGACTCTCTCAGTGAAGAACTTTCTCCTCACCTCCAGCCTAAACTTCCCCTGGTGCAGCCTGAGACTGTGTCCTCTTGTTCTGGTGCTGGTTGCCTGAGAGAAGAAAGCAATTCTTTCATGTCTCTTTCATGAAAGCAGAAGAATTGTGACAGAGTGTGAGGAAATTCATGAAATACCCACAGCTCATATACTTTCTTCCTTTCAAGGAAAAAAAATCCATATAAGCAGAACATTCATCATGGTATGAACAGATAAATGGACATTCTGGTGGGTCCTCTGGTCCAGAGGAGGCCACGAAGATGCTCAGAGGGCTGCAGCAGCTCTCCTATGAGGATAGGCTACAAGAGTTGGGGCTCTGCAGCCTGGAGAAGAGAAGGCTTCCAGGAGACCTTAGAGTAGCCTTCCAGTATCTGAAGGGGGCCTACAGGAAGGCTGGGGAGGGACTATTGACAAGGTCTTGNGTCCCTTCCAAACTTACCATTCTATGATTCTATGATTCTACAATATGAGCTTGGATGCATTAAATATTTAACTGCTTTTAGCCACTTTCCTCTGGCTAAATAACCTAGGAAATGAGGTATCTAAATTTTACATCTGTAGCACTTCAGCAAGTTGTTTGTTGCACTTCAAATGATATGTCTTTAAAAGGATACTAGAAAGTTTTTCAGTCTTGCAATTAATCCACTAGGCTGCCTCATCTCATCATCATCCTTTTAGGAGAGTTCATTCATCTGCAGCAAACTTAGTGGTAGGAATTTGCAGCAGCCAAGTGCCCCAGATAGCATCTACTCCCAGATGTCACTTAAAACGTGTTCTTCTTAAAGTTAGACATGCATGGCTTCAGTATTCCCTGAAGCCAGCACTAGGTTGCCAGGGTGCTACATAAGGAGGTGGTGTGTATGCTTCAGGAAATAGAGCCTAACACAGAGATGTGAGAATTACTGGAGAACTAACCCAGAAAGTCCACTCTGAGCCATCAGCAAAGTGACTGCCATCAGTAGCACAGTCCTATTTGTTCCTTGCCACAAAAGTCCTGTGTCAGGCTGACATGACTGGACTGGTCTAGACAACTACATCCTGTAAAATCTATCTGAACTCCATGCCACACAGACCTACTTTCTTCATTCCCACTGCCAGAGAAATCTCTGCACCACCCTGCTACAGCTTTGGGCACTGTAAAGGGTTAACCCTCCTGGCTGGGGGCAGTGGTCAGAACTTGACCCCACGTCTGCTTGACCCCAGGTGTAGTGTTTAGCCCACTCCCACTGCCTGTCTGGACCCCCTATATAAACAGAGGAACCTCCTGTTGCTCTCTCTTGTGGCCTGTGTGCCTGACACCATCCTTGTTCCTATTCTCCTGTCTTACCTCGTGGCCAGTCTCTACCACACAGTGGACATCTCCTCAATCCACTGCCATCTGGTTGTATATATATTTTGTATCTTGTTTTCCTTTCCCTATACCTATTTTTGTAACTCCCCTACCTTAAATACCTTTTATTTGTTGTTAAAGTTTTCTTTTACCTTCCAAATAGTAGCCAGACTGTTCTTTGGGTGGTTTTTACCCCTTCTGTCTCCTCCTTTCTTTCCCCCTTTCCAAAAGGGAGGGGAGAGGGGAAGGCATCCTACTATTATTGTATTGGTTTCCCCTGGGAAGCTAAACTCAAACCAATACAGGAACTCTGTGATTTGATGTAAAAGCTCATATAACCATTTTACAATTTCAGAAGCTTCTTAATATCCAAAGGAACTAAACCCAAGACTCTTCCTTCCTATCTCCAAGCCCCACAGATAAAGCTAAAGGAAACTTTCTGCCCCTTTGCTCTGCTCTCCTCAGACCCCATCTGGAGTACCGTGTGCAGTTCTGGAGCCCCCAGCACAGGAAGGACATGGAAGTGTTGGAGTGGGTCCAGAGGAGGCCACAAAGACGCTCAGAGGGCTGCAGCAGCTCTGCTGTGAGGACAGGCTGAGAGAGTTGGGGCTCTGCAGCCTGGAGAAGGCTTTGAGGAGACCTTAGAGTAGCCTTCCAGTATCTGAAGGGGCCTACAGGAAGGCTGGGGAGGGACTATTGACAAGGTCTTGCAATGACAGGACAAGGGGCAATGGGTTTGAACTGGCAGAGGGAAGATTTAGACTGGATGTTAGGAGGAAGTTGTTTACAGTGAGGGTGATGAGACACTGGCACAGGTTGCCCAGGGAGGTTGTGGCTGCTCCCTCCCTGGAGGTGTTCAAGGCCAGGTTGGAGGAGGCCTTGAGTGAGCTGTACTAGTGGGAGGTGTCCCTGCCTATGGCAGGGGGTTGGAACTAGTTGATCCTTGAGGTCCCTTCCAACCTTCCCATTCTATGATTGTGTGAAACTGCAGTGAATAGTTCTGTTAGTAATTTTGTTCTGACTTGCATCTCTCAAACTGCACTCACGACTGAACCCTACCATTTCACAAATGATTCATGTGTAAGGTGATGCTAAAAACATGCTGTATGGAGTCTGAGATACTTCCTGTGATTCAATATACTGTGTCATAGACTTCCTGTCAATAGTGAAGTCTTTGTCAGTGAAGGAAAACTAAAAAACATTTTAAAGATTGTTTTTTAAATTTAAAAAAAATTAATGAAACCCACAACTACTTCTGAGGAAAAGCACAGACAGCAAGAGAACATTTTCAAAGCTTGTAATGGATCATAATTCAGTAAAAATACACTGAAATTGAGACACAATCACAGGATAGCTCAAGCTGGAAGGCAGCCATGAGGATCACCTCCCTGCTCCTCGCGGGACTGTAACTGTACATAACCATAAAATATTTCAGCTTGCTTTTAAATAACCTGAAATATTTATTAGAACAATAAATATGAACAACCAATGAAGGGTTAAACTTTGTAGAGCAAGGAGATATGAAAGTGTTGCACAATGTGTCTGCTGAATCTCCTATGATCCAAGGCTTTGGATTTCAGCTTTTGGCATTGGATTCCAACAAGTCTTTTGCTTCATTTATTTTTGTTGCCAAGTAAGGTGATCCACCTGAGAAAAAAAAGGGGGAAAGAATACTATTTACACATCAGTATTAAGCACCAAATAACTTCACTTGCAGTATCACCTTATTAGACACTTGTTTAGGAAGTAGGAGCCAATAAAGAGATATTTCATACAACAACTTAATAACACTGATATGAAGTAAACTAATTGATGGGGAAATGTAAGAAATGTAATCAAAACCAAAAGCCAGTGGAGAATAATGCTGAGCAATTTGTCTCAGAGGGAAGGATGAAATCTGGAATCACTTTACATTGGTGGAAAATTGACTTGCAGTACAATGCTGTCACAAATGTATGCCAGAACAGGTTGCCCAGGGAGGTTGTGGCTGCTCCCTCCCTGGAGGGGTTCAAGGCCAGGTTGGAGGAGGCCTTGAGTGAGCGGTACTAGTGGGAGGTGTCCCTGCCTATGGCAGGGGGTTGGAACTAGATGATCCTTGAGGTCCCTTCCAACCTTACCATTCTATGATTCTATGATCAGCTGTCTTGAACATTCATCCAAAGCCAACAGATATTACTTCCACTCACCCCCAAAACCTTTAGATAACATTTTATAAATAATTTGACAAAGAATCATTACCTGTGTGCATACACACACTCCCTGTGCTAGTTTGAGGCTAATTGGAATATTTTAATAGAGAAAATTAGCTCATAGGCTGTGAAAAGGAAACAGTGGTGATGTCTACTTCACTCATAGGCTTGCTGAGATGTATAAGAACACAAAACATAGATAAGACACTCAGGCTTGGAGAGAGTCTGGGTCTCTCTAGCTTCTTGCCTTCTCCTCTCTGCTGAGTAACCTCACTAACCACTTTCCTTCTAACCCCCCTGGCCCATCCTCCAAACTCACCTTGTGTGTAAGCCAAACCCTGGGGTAAGGTATAGGGGTGGGGAGAAGGTAGAAGGGTGGTTGGGAGCCCCTCCTGGGGACTCTGATTTCTGGGAGGGGAGTTGTGTTTCTGTATTCCCTTTAACTTGTCTATGTCTGTAACTATTCCTGTCTGTTGTGTATATCTCTGCTTGTACATTGTGCTGAGCTGTAAATAGAGCTTCAGTCCTTAACTTCCAGCTGGCTGAGTCTAGTCTGGGGGATTTTACAAAGTGTGGGGTGCAGGGAACCCCCAAACAATCACACACCCACATCCCAAAAGCCTGTCCTGTGCCAGGTACCTGGAATTACCATCCAGAAAACACCACATTAAAGCTAACTAAACATGCTATGCCTTCTAACTGCTAGTCCTGAACACTGTCATTGCTTTATGCTCCATCTAACAATCCGATTACAGTTCAGGTGTCTTTTTGTGGGTCTGTTGTTTTGTTCTNCACTGCTCTTGCTGCAGCCCAGCACTCGGTTGCTGTCTGGGCTGCACTCACACTGCAGGCTCATGTTGAGGTTTTTATCACCCCAGACCCCCAGGGCCTTTTCCTCAGGGCTGCTCTCAGCCATTCCCCACCCAGCCTGGAGTTGTGCTTGGGATTGTGCCTACCCAAGTGCATTTACTACAATACATCTGTATTTTTCACATCAAAATATGATTCCAGAAGTACTGTGCACTGAACAGCCTTCTCCTGTTCGATCCTATTTTTTCATTCATTCTGTTCATCAGCAAAGATCATGATAGAGTACACATAGAATCATAGAATGGTAAGGTTGGAAGGAGACCTCAAGGATCATCTAGTTCCAACCCCCTGCCATAGGCAGGGACACTTTCCACTAGCACAGGTTACTCAAGGCCTCCTCCAGCCTGGCCTTGAACACCTCCAGGGAGGGAGCAACATGTAGAACTAGTTACCAACAACTGTAAGCAAAAACAAGAAGGCAAGATTTGCTTAAAGACTTCTTTAGGTCATTCCTGCAGGAATCCAAGTCATGGGAAGGAACACAGATGGACTCCAGGGGGATCTTATAGCTGCTTTCTAATACCTGAAAGGATCCTACAGGAAGGCTGGACAGAGACTTTTCACAAGAATGTCTAGTTACTGAACAAGGGGAAATGCTTTTAAGCTGAGGGAGACCAAGTTTAGACTGGATTTTAGGAGGAAGTTCTTGAGAACCAAGGTGTAACAGGATGCCCAGGAAGGTTGTGGATGCCTCCTCTCTGAGGGTGTTCAAGGCCAGGATGGATGAGACCTTGAGGAGCTGCACCTAGATGAGAGGTGTCCCTGCCCAGGGTGGGAAGGTTGGAGTAGATGATCCCTAAGTAGATGATCCCTAAGGTCCCTTTCAACCTGAGATACTCTATGAATAATCTATGAAAAATAATTTCAGGAAGTGATAAAACAACTGGAAAGAGCAATGGGAGTTCTCTCAGACATGTTTTCATTTTGTTTGAATGTAGCCTTAATAGGTAAGACCAATGGGGAAAGTGAAGCAAGGCAGGGGGAAAGAAAGAGAATTGTCTACTGCAAAATAAGTATTTGGCTTTTTTCTTTTAAATTTTTTAACAAAATTGGCTTTTCATCCAGGAATAAGATTTACTACATGAAGCATCACTTCTTTCAAAGAGTAAAGAAGAGAATCAAACAAACAGCAAAGACTAAAAACTACAATAAACAACTCATCCCAAATAATTTCTGAATGTGCATTGATTTTCTGCCTGCCTGCAAGTGCAGGATCTTAGAGCTCAAATCTGCTGAAAGTGTTTTCACTACATTTACATCCTTAAGTGTCATATATTAATTTTGTAGCCCTCCAATGAGAGAAAATTCCAGCTCATGACTGCCTAAGTGTTTGTTTATAATTATGGCAAGTCCAAAAGGTTTCTCTCTTCTTCTTTTTCTGTGAGCAACTACTCTTTCATAAAATCAGTAACTCATAAATTAACCTACAATGTATCAATATAAAAACTCTTTAAAAACTGAACTGTAAAGATTAATANGACAGACAGGTAGGTAGGCAGATGTGAAAACAAACAAGACTCTCTGTGATACCACATGTTCAAGATTACTCCAGGCCCTCACTCTGCAGCTAAGACACTATATAAGCTTTCTTATATGGCCGTGCCAGAAGAGCTGCAGGGGCAGCACAAATCCCTTCAACTGGTGTTCCTACTGAGAAAATGCTCCATCTTAATAGCACACAGGAGGGCTTACTACATTCACTCAAACCTACACTGTGCCTAACTGCTGGTGCATTACATCTGTAAGAGTGGGTTGTTAAAACACATGATCTTTGCAAAGGGAGCTGCTTCTTTAGGTCTGCTTAGCATCCACATGGAGATTCACGGTTCTGGTTCATGTCTAAGTCCTGTTACAATAATCTGAGAAGTTAATTATAAAAATATTCTGACCTAGTAGGGACTCTAGTGGTTTAGAAGGCTCTGACTATGATTATATACTAGAAATGAAGAAGAGAATTTCTTTTCTATGTATGTGCAGTTTGTACATTGTATGAAAAGTGTAAAATATAGATGAAATCAAATAAATGGGACAAATTTAGAATTAAAGCAAGAGGTGAAGAAGGCAAACAAAAGCATCAGCTCAATACTTCCCATGCCTGGTGCTCAGTTATTTATTTTTTTTTTCTTAAAATGGGGTGCTGGCAGGGAGCCCTGTAATTCTGTCAGTAAGATGTAAAACCCCTCCCATCTCCCCTTTTGACTTCTGAAATACAGTGCAACTCTTCACCATCTGTTATTTCAAAGTAGAAACAGCACTGAACATATGGGCTTTCTTTCTCAACCAGCTGTAATGTAGTTGAAGTTATAATAATAGCTTTTCTGTAAGATAAATTTACATTAAAAACTTGGCCAGCAAAGCAACAATGCCCAATCTTAACATTTTTTTTTCAAAGCAAATTCCAGAAAGTCTGAAATTCATCAATGATGCACTTAGTGACTGCAGAACACTCTCATACATGTGACCAGCCCATCTCGGCTCACAACAGTAAAGTCAGTTTAATGTAAAAAGAAGTTACAGCTGGGTTTTTTTCCCCCTTATTTTTATTAACATGATTTTTTGAAGTGTGAAAGACTGGTCCCTAAGCTCATAGTTTTAACTGAAGCAGCACAAGTACAGAAAATAACATTAAAGAAAGAGGCATAAAACTGTGGTTCATAAAGCTGAGTTTATCTGAAAGAAGACACACAGAAGCTCAAGTCTATAAATAAACAATACACATTTGCAGTCAGTGTGGTTATTTATACAACCAGTAAACTGAAAGCATCTCATTTAAGCCTCTTCCTTTCCAGCTTTAAGGAATTATTTACCTTTATCAGGATGATTCAAAATCATGATTCTTCTGTGAGCCGTTCTGATTTGGGCCTTGCCAGCGGACGGACTGCAAAAAGAAATGGAAGTGGTTACCATCAATGCCACTGCACTCAGGCTGTAAATTAAAGTTTATACTGGCTTCTAAAATAATTAAAACTTGAGATTTTCACCATCTTGTGGACAAAACATAAAATTGCATCTCTGAGGGAAACAATAACAAAGGCATGTAAGACACCTTGAGAATGACATCTAATTTTAAAAAGCCACTGCATTTGACACTTACACTTCAAGTGTTTTGGTTTTAATTCAACACATCCACTCATTTAAAATAAACAATTTTGGGGGGGGAAAAAAAAAAGAAAAAAACAGTAGCTGGTTGTTCTTATTATTAAATGCATAAACCACTTTTTTTTTTCCCCTTCTAGAAAAATAAGTACATGACCAGTGGAAAAACCCAACAAATATTTACTATTAACATGTTTTATTCTAGTATAAATATTTTATAGCTGCTATAGATAATTGTTTCTGCTGGGGCCTCAAAATTTCTGTGTATTTGTTATTTTTACAAAGCTGTTCAATGCATTACATCCACAGACATGCTGATTTACAAGTGCTACATAATGTTGTTTCCTTCAGTGACAGATATATAAAATATGTACTTGGCCTAAATTAAATCTCTACCTTACCAGAAAAATAACCTCTTATAGATGCAGTATGCCAACACAGTAAGGCTATCATATGCAAATGGGCAGTTTGAATGGTTTAGATTTTTGTTATCTGTTAAACATGCAGAAATGAATCAGTTTTTTCCACTTGTCACTTCCTAACCAGTGACTGTTCAATTAATTAATTTTTTTTTGTAGATATGTAGATACAGTTTGAATGCAAGGTATCAGCCTAACTACATTCCTGAGATAAACAACCTCTAATTCTTGTTCTGTCACAGAGAAATTAGGGTATGTTGCAACAAGAGTTCACAGAACTGCATAGGAAAATACTTCAATGGAAGAGAATCATAGAATCATAGAATGGTAAGGTGGGAAGGGCCCTCAAGGATCATCTAGTTCCACCCCCCTGCCATAGGCAGGGACACCTCTCACTAGTACAGCTCTCTCAAGGCCTCCTCCAACCTGGCCTTCAACACCTCCAGGGAGGGAGCAGCCACAACCTCCCTGGGCAACCTGTGCCAGTGTCTCACCACCCTCACTGCAAACAACTTCCTCCTAACATCCAGTCTAAATCTCCCCTCTGCCAGTTCAAACTCATTGCCCCTTGTCCTGTCATTGCAAGACCTTGTCAATAGTCCCTCCCCAGCCTTCCTGTAGCCCCCTTCAGATACTGCAAGGTTAGAAAGTAGTCAGAAAGTAAGAATTAAACAAGAGGGCCTTGAACTACAGAAATAGAAAAATGAAACCATTTGTTACTGCAAAATTGGTGGTTTACACTAAATTTGCTTAGCTTATGAGGTATTGCTTAGCTCACAGATGGGTCTCTAAAGACTCTAAATCACTGTGGAAAAAAAACCTTTAACATCACAATGGCATTTCCATTGAACTGGTACAGACTCCCAACCTATGTCACACCAACATCATGGTGCATTCTGACATCAGCTGGCTGAGAAGTCTATCACCGTGGTGGGAACAATCTGCTAACATTCAGAACCTGGAGAGGCTGAAGGAATAGGTTGGCAAGAACATTTCACAAAATTCAGCAAGGACAGATGCAGAGCCTGGTGCTGGGAAGGAAGAGCCCCTTCCAGCACACTGCAGAATGCTGGGCTGGGCAGTAGCTCTGCTGAAAGGGACCCATGGCACAGAAAGAATAGCAGCTAGCACTGTGTCATAGAATCATACAATGGTAAGGTTGGAAGGGACCTCAAGGATCATCCAGTTCCAACCCCCTGCCATAGGCAGAGACACCTCCCACTAGTACAGCTCACTCAAGGCCTCCTCCAACATGGCCTTCAACACCTCCAAGGAGGGAGCAGCCACAACCTCCCTGGGAAACCTGTGCCAGTGTCTCACCACCCTCACTGCAAACAACTTCCTCCTAACATCCAGTCTAAATCT
>WBNM01007041.1:6297-20554 GCA_013399055.1 Ramphastos sulfuratus
AAAAAATAAAAAAGAAGAAAGAAAAAAGAAAAAAGAAAGAAAAAAGAAAAAAAAAGAAAAAATAAGAAAAAAAAGAAAAAAGAAAGAAAAAAGAAAAAATATAAAAATAAGAAAGAAAAAAGAAAAAAGAAAAAAGAAAAAAGAAAAAAGAAAAATGAAAGAAAAAATATGAAAAAATAAAAAGAAAAAAAGAAAAAAGAAAGAAAAAAGAAAGAAAAAAAGAAAAAATAAGTAAAAAAAAGAAAGAAAAAAGAAAAAATAGAAAGGAAAAAAGAAAAATAAAAAGAAAAAAGAGAAAAAAGAGAAAAAAGAAAAAAGAAAGAAAAAAGAGAAAAAAGAGAAAAAAGAAAAAAGAAAGAAAAAAGAGAAAAAAAGAAAGAAAAGAAGAAAAATAAAAAGAAAAGAAAAAAAAGAAAAAAAAAGAAAAAAAGAAAGGAAAAAAAAAAGAAGAAAATCCAAAGCAACAAGGACAAATTACACAATTCCTCTTTTGAAAAGCAAAACAAAGAACATGAGTGAATTGCATAAACATAATGATTCACAAGAATCAGTTTGTGTGCCCAGTGTTGCCTGGTAAGCAGTTTGCTTGGGAAATTGGGAATCTTTCCTGGATCTCCTTTACATGGACATGAACCACCAAAACAAAGTACTCCTGGCAGGCAGAGCTTTGTTTTAGAAAAACTGGGTGGAAGTCATCCCCTATTGCATGCTGCAACCTGACAGACTGAATCACCTCCTGAAGCTTATTCTCTCTCCATATTGGTCTGCATCCATTTCTTCAGTTTGGATGAATCCAAGGGGAAATCTCCTTGTACAGATGATCTTCAGAAGTAGGGGGCAAATTTTAAGTATCTGTCACAGCATTGCTGATTAAGTTGGAGAAAACTTCTGTAAGAATCTTAACACCAATTTGCAGAAGTCCAGTGTGAGATGAAACAAGTGGGAACAAGAGGAGGAAAGGATGCATGTTTGTTGTTAATGACACTTTCATATGGTAGAAACAGACAGAAAATTCTTAACCTTGGAGTGTTAGGTTTTTACAGGCTAAGTGGAACATGAAAGAGCTAGTAACAATCTGTATCTTTATTGTGAAAAGAGTGCAGGAAAATAGATAGTGCACTGCAGTGTGCTATAGATTCATAGAATCATAGAATCATAGAATGGTAAGGTTGGAAGGGACCTCAAGGATCATCTAGTTCCAACCCCCTGCCATAGGCAGGGACACCTCCCACTAGTACAGGTTCGCAACACAGTTTGCATTCCTGAATGCCTACTAGCTTGCTGCGTCATGGCTGCCACCACAGAGGGACAATCTCAACTCCATACTCTCTTGTGCATGGGCATGCTCTTTCTTGTGGAAAGTCAAAATAGGCCAAAATAGGCCTAAACACATCCTGCCTTGCCCAGATATGTTTTCCGCTCTCCCTCTCGCTGATGGGAGAAGCAACCGTGGGAAAGGAGGACAAAAGGGCCTGGTGCCTCCATCTCTCTTCCAAACTTGTTTACAGGGTGCCCACAAGTGTTTATACACTTTGTGTTCTGCCCTAAAAAGATAAAAGCAAGCCCTGACTTCACCCAATATGGTTAAGCTTGGCAAAGTGCCATTCTGCTTGGCTAATCTGTGGCTAATCTGTGGCCAAAGAACCGTTAGACTCAGCTGTATTGATAAAAGGAGATGAGCAGGTAAAGGCAATGTGCTGTTGCCATTGCTTTTGCCTTAATGTGCTCTCTGCTTCTGGTGTTGCTCTGCATCACTGCCATTGCATCCTGCCATGCTCTGCAGCATTATGTTTGCTAAGCTATAAGTTAGCCCTGCTGCATAATAAATAGCCCTGCTGCATAATAAATAGCCCTGCTGCTTTGGGTTTGTCTACCTGGAAACTTGCTGTGCCTTAAATTTACAAGGAATAGGCACCAAATACCTTCACATGATAGGTTTGTTTAGCCAGCATGCCATCATGCTAAAGTCTAATGACATCTGCAAGACTTCTGCCTGCATCCCTGCAAGCCTCTATGCCAAGTCTGGAGCCAAGAGGAACCAGGATCAGGTCAAAGATTATCTGCTTGTCTCTCAGCGCCCTTGATAGAGCCTGGGAAGAATTACAAGCCTCAATGGCTCACACCAACAAAACTCCCTGCAAGTGTTTGGGTACTGTCTGGAAACTATAGTTAGTCCCAGGAATCCAGAGATTAATATTTGTGAGTAAATACTAAAAAGCCTCTTTAGCAAAACTCTGTAAAGCTCTAAGTGAATGCAAGTGCCTTCTGCCTTAGCAGAAAGGAGCTTCCCAGGTTCATCTAGTGGGCAAGTGATACAATTGACCACAAGAACCTCTTTCCAGTTCAATTGAGTTTAAGGTTTGTTGCATCATTGCTAGTTATTGAGTGTTCCAGATTCTGTTATTCCTTTGTATGATGTTTTTGTGATCATTGCAAAGAACCAGTTATCATTAAAAATTACTGGGTGGGTGGTGAGAATCTTGAATATCAAAATTAATAAACAATATTAATTTTGAACAAATTCCTATCTTGCATCATTAACACCTATCCTACAGAAAAAAAAAGCTAAGCCAGGAGGGCTGGGTAATGACAGCTCTGTGCAGATCAGGGAATTTAATCAAAATCATAAATGAAGATACTCTGCATTCTTGTAAGAAGACAGCATAAAGTGGGTGGTTTTGCCTTGCCAACAGAAAAGAAAACATATGAAAACCCTTTTGATTTTACTTTGATAAATTAATCACATGAAGTTATTTTATATTTGTCTCCTAATTATTTAAAATGGAAGAAAAGCAAAACTGAAAGAAAAAAAGCCTAATTGAACTGATACCCCTCCTCTTTCTATGCATTATGGTTTTCTGAGGTTACACTAAGATCCCAACTACAATACAGCCTTTTGAACAGCAGATTTCACTCCTATATTCCTGTTAGAGACTGTAGCCCCACACATTAAAGAATAAAGCCCTATAAACTTTAACAGAGAGTAAACAGGTAGTATCTAAACTTCCTGCAAAGAAATACAACCATAAAGCTCAACATCAGGTCTTGAAAGGATTCTAGTGCATATGAAGAACTGAGAAAATTAAATAAATGAAATAATTTATTTTAAATATCTTCAACTCGTGTCTGACTGCTGAAATAATGCCTCTTAAGAGTATACTGTGGAGCTCTAATATCTGAAAGCACTAAAATGGCTTTATTAGATGTCACATCTTTATACTCCTCCAAAACCTAGAACTGTACTTTATTAAATAGGAAGCAATATAAAAGCTAGAAATAGTGGAGAATAAAAGATTAAAAGTATAAATGAGTCTCCAAACATTGAAAAGAATAATGATAATAATGATAATAATAATTATAATGATGATGAAAATAATAACAATAATAATAATGATAACGGTAATGATAATAATGATAATAATGATAATAAGGATTATGATGATAATGATAATGATAATAATAATGATAATGATAATAATAATGATAATAATAATAATAATAATAAGGATTATGATGATAATGATAATAATAATAATAATAATGGGATATCTTGAACTGGAACACATACATCTTTCTAAAAAGAATAGATTATAACTTTGAACACCAAAGTGTCTATGTTTTATGCTTATTAATGTGTGTTGCAGTGTACAGTTCATTGGGTCACTAGGAAAAAGACAAAAACCTATGCAAAAGAAATGAGATCCTTCATCATTGGAATGCATTTTTAGATGAAAATCGCCATGTGCCTTGAGAGCTATGTTGGCTCCCACTGCAGCAGTCTCTGGGCACTGCTGATAGTTTCTCATTTCAGATCTGGAGCGAGGAGCTGCAGGTTTCCATGGGGAATCACATCATCCTTTCATTATGTAGCTGTATATTTCAATTTGGGAACAAATATCTCATCTTTCCATTTTAAATAGTAAGAAATTGTTGCAATGACCCCACTGATTTCAATGAAGCCAAGAGTTTAGCTTGTACCTTTCTCTATCCTGTTTCCTTGAAATATTAACCTCCAGAAAATAAACCTTAGGGCAAACCAGTTTGCTAAGGTACAAAATGTAGGTGAATTCCTTTCTTTTTAAGTGAGGCTACTCATGATTACAATCTGTAAGAGAGGCTTTGCATTTCCAAATCACTTCTACCAACTCTCCATGTTGCTTCTTCAGAGTATGTCATAGGTAAAGGGCACCTGAGGAGGCCAGAGCTAATATTGCATTTGAGATAAGGTATTAAGCATCATTTTCTATAACAGTGTAATGAATACATTCTGTCTTCTCAAACTCCAATTATCATTCATTATACATTCAAGCATTATCTTTGTTTTTAAGATTGCTTCCAAGTAATTTTGTTCAATTGCTCTCTAGTAGTTCCTGACTGATACAATGCATTCAAAATAGAGAGGTATATAAGGAGACTAAAGAATATTACTTCTAGTGTACATGAGTCTGCATTATTGATTAATCATTGCTTCTGTTCTTATGACAACTGCTCATTTAAGGTAATCAAGTTCTCAGGATCTTCAAAAGATTTTTTTATCCTGTCTAGCCAAAAAAATTTTGATAGCTTCAAATTTTTTTTTCTCTGAAAAAAAAAAATTGCTTTTTTTCCCCTCCAAATTATTAAAACACTAAACATCACCATTCTTACCGCTTAATCCAGTGGAACACCACCTTTACCTTTTCATTATCACAAAATCTGATAATTTGTGTTCAGGTTTGATTTATGATGGAATTTCACCCATTCTGTTAGGAGAGGCTCTGAGGTACCAGAGCAGATGGTTTGTTTATAGACCTCTAGAGATGACAGTAGCAATTTGTAGTGGTTCTGGAGTTACCTGACCCCCTGCCACAAATTCACCAGACTAGACTCAGTCTGCTGGAAGTTAAGGAAGCTAAATTTACAGCTTAACACAAGCAGATATATGTACAATATAGAAACATTTGTCAGTGACAGGGACAGAGGAATCAGTGCACCCTCAGCAAGTCTGCAGATGGCACCAAGCTGTGTGGCACAGTCGACTTGCTAGAGGGCAGGGATCCATCCAGAGGGACCTGGACAGGCTGCAGAGCTGTGCCCAGGCCAACCTCATGACATTCAACAAGGCCAAGTGTAAGGTCCTGCACCTGGGTAGGCACAATCCCAAGCACAACTCCAGGCTGGGTGGGGAATGGCTGAGAGCAGCCCTGAGGAANNNNTATCTATGTACAATATAGAAATATTTACAAGCTAAAAGTAATGCAGAAACACAAAAATCCCTCCTGAAACAGTCAGACTGCCCAGGTGACTCTCGAACCAAACCTCCCTGTCCTCTCTCTCCCTTCTTTCTCTCCCCTGAGAAAGAACCAGATCACTCCCATATAGCTCATGTGATAAATCTGCAGAGATCTGAGGTGAGATGTCAGAAGGACAAGGAGATTAGAGAAAAAAAGTTTAGGTTGGTTTACAAAGATCTCATGCAAAGGAGCCAAGGCAGATGCAACCAGCCACAGACCAACAGAGGAAGAGAACAACTGAAAACTGAGCAGTGTGTGAGCAGTGAGTGCCTTATCTATATTTTGACTAGTTGCATCTCTCTACAGAAGAATGAGTGATATAGGTCACTGTGATTTTTTTTCTTCTCACAGCTAAGGATTTAATTTCTCTCAGTAAAATATTCCAATGAGCCTCAAACCAGCACACAATTAATGCTTTCAACCACTGCTTCTGGAGGACTGTAAATGTAGCAGACCTTACTGCAACAGGTCACAAAGCACAAACCAGTCTTTCCTTTCACACAGATGAGAAGAAAAGCCATGTGTTAAAAACTGAAAAATCAACAATCCTGAAGTCATCATACATCTTCCTGTTCTGGGACTGTTAAAAGGCAGTTCCATCACGTATGCTCAATTGTCATAATTGCACAATAGAAAATATAGGACACATTATGCTCTTTTCAAAATGGAGATAATGTCATATATGTAGCAGGAAACAGAATCACAGCAACATCCAGGTTGGTGAAGCCCCTCAGGATCACCAAGTCCAACCTAGAGCCCTACTCTACAAGATTCACCTTAAACCACATCCCCAAGCACCACATCCAAACCATCCTTAAACACATACAGGCTGGGTGACTCCACCACCTCCCTGGGCAGCTCATTCCAGTCCCTGACCACTCTCTCCAGGAAAAAAAATTCCCTAATGTCCAATCTAAACCTTCCCAGTCTCAGCTTGAGGCCATTCTCCCTTGTTCTGTCTCCAACTACCCCTGAGCAGAGCCTCTCCACAATGTCCCTTCAGGTAGCTGCAGACAGCACTGAGGTCTCCCCTCAGCTTCCTCTGTTTCAAACTTAACAGCCCCAGCTGCCTCATTTGCTAGTTGAGTACATCTGTATGATGAGTCAATAAATATTGGCTACAAAGGAACAGCTTTGGCCTAGAGGCTATATTTGAAGAACAGAATTAGCTGGCAGTCAAAATAAGTAAAAGCTAAATGGTAGTACATGAAATTTAGACTAGAAAGACTTCAATATTAGCGTGACAGGCATAAGCATAGTGGCTGTGTAACAGTGAGGAACTGTTAGGACTAATCTGCTTCCCTTGGCCTTTATTTTGTAGCATGTTTTCCTTCTAAAAGTAGGCATCTAAAATGAGAAAGAATAAAGTATGAGCTAGATACCAGCATTTTTATCAAGCACTGAAACTCTGCCTAAAATTAGCAAAGTAATTCCCCAAGTAGTTTGTTTTAATAATGTATTTTCTCATTTTTGCACTGTAATCTATGTTTCTTAATGGTGTATATTCTTTATTATGAAGGGCTTAATTTTTCTTTTTCTTAAACTAGAACATGGAGAGAACATAGAGGAACATAGCTATGGATGTGACTGATGGCATGCCAGAGCTGGAGGAACAACTACTGTAGCCAAATCTACTTAGTCGTTGTGAAGGGAAATTTTTGACATCGCATAGAGAAGAAATAGATTGAACCTGGAATGCACAAAGCCTGTGGCTGGAGTCCTTCTGGTAGGGGCACACGAATCCACTCAAGGTTGTCATCTGTGACCCTGCCATGCTGCCTGGGGGCTTCTACATATGCAGTGAGTAAAGGGATTAGTGCTTTACATTAGTACATAGCAGAGGTATCTCCCCTTCACAGTTCACAGTCCCACCTTTTTCTTTCCTTTGTGACACACTAACTGTACATTTTTACATCTAATTTATGTATGTTTTAATATTCCCCTCCCCCCCCATTTTTCTTTGGGTCATAATCCTTGGTACCATTCTGGTGTGTTCATTGCACCAGCTTATTGTGATGGTTTGGGAGTTCCTTGCCCCCCCNGGCACAGTCTCAAAGGCTTTTCTCAGGTCCAGATAAATGATGTCAGCTGCTCTCCCCTTGTCTATTGATGTGACCTTGTCACAGAAGGCCACCAGGTTTGCCTTTGGTGAAACCAAGTGGTAGCACTCTAGGTTTTGAAATCACCTGTGTATTCTTTCTGGCACTCCTAGATACCAGCTTCTATTTGAAGGACTTGGAGAGTTCTGAACTCTGATTAAGGCAGGATTCATGATATGAAAATCTTGAACATCATTTGGCATCTAATTTTTTTTTTTCATTATAATATTCCAAGTAGCCTCAAACCAGCACACATCCAGATAATGAAGAGTTAGCCATTTTAACCTTGCACAAGCAGATTATACTTAACCGCTGGGCTCAGCAGACTCTAAAGTGCCAAGGGAAATGAGGCATGTGGATACTTCCATGATGGAAACTACAGGAGAAGTTTATAAACTTTTGCTTTATGAACACTTGAATTATAGATGATAAAACCCACTCAAAAAAAAAAATTAAATCCCTTGAATGTGCAATCAAAAATGGGCAAAATGACTCTTTTCCTATTAAATACCTCTGCCTCTTTCTATTAAGGAGATAAAATCTTTAGAGAGGGGAGGACAAATTTTATAAGAAGATTTCATGTTTTAAATCTGAGATGTTCATCTCTTTAAAGCCTAATGCATAAACCAAAATAAAGCCTTCATTCATGTAAGTGCTATATATATATATATATATTATTTAAACCTCTATGTGAAATCATTGACAGCATGCCTGGGGGAACCTGCAAACAATGATGATGATAAGAAATGTAATATTGAAAATAAAACAACACAGAAAAAGAAAATGAGTTATCATTTCAAAACCATGTCTTCCTGAGAAACAAACCTGGATGAGGAATCTCCTTTCCAGATTTATACACAAGGACTCATGAGCAGTGGAGTTTTTGGATTGTTTTCATACTAAAGATTAAGTGGACATTAGAAAAAGATATATTCAACAATGTCATTAAAAATGCCATTTGACTTCCACTGCAGGGAAAGCAGAGTTTTTATTGCATCTCTTCTCAAATTAACAAATGAAAAGATAAACATGAGCCCAAATCCAAGGAACATGCTTCTAATAATACCAAGATCTGTGCTGTATCTTTGCATTTAGTTAATTTCTTTATTATAGATCAAATAAAAATCCTCAGATTTGAACATGTCAGATGAAACTGTAATCCTCTGAAGGCTTGGGCAATTCTACTATTGATTTTAGAGTGTCTATAACATCATCCAGAGAAAGTTTGAGCATGGACTTAAAAAAAAGGTAAAGAAATACAAAGATAAAACTTGAAGATCTGTGTATACCTCACTGCTCCACAAAGATTGTCCACTCAGAATACATAGAATCATAGAATCATAGAATCATAGAATGGTAAGGTTGGAAGGGACCTCAAAGATCATCTAGTTCCAACCCCCTGCCAGCAATGCACAGGTGAGGTAGTCACCTTTTGAATGTCTGCCTTAAATGATGTACTGCCCTTTACAGATACACTGCCTGTTGTTCTTTATGGACACTGATCTAGAGGACACTGATCTTTTTCTAGATCCTCAGGAATAGTTTTTAACTGTCTAGAGACATACAATGAGATAGATGCTTTAAAGACTTTCAATACCCACTGAGTTTTCCAAACAAAAAGCATACTCCCTTTGATTTGGGCATTTTTAGATACAAACTTAGAACAGTAAGGTTGGAAGGGACCTCAAAGATCATCTAGTTTCAACCCCCTGCCATAGGCAGGGACACCTCCCACTAGTACAGGTCACTCGAGGCCTCCTCCAACCTGGCCTTGAACACCTCCAGGGAGGGAGCAGCCACAACCTCCCTGGGCAACCTGTGCCAACCCTCACTGCAAACAACTTCCTCCTAACATCCAGNGATTGGCATTGGAATGGGCTGCCCAGGGAGGTGTTGGAGTCACCATCCCTGGAGGTGTTGAAGAAACGCCTGGATGGGGCACTTAGTGCCATGATCTGGTTGACTGGCTAGGGCTGGGTGCTAGGTTGGGCTGATTCCAACCTGGCTGATTCTAAGATTCTATGATTCAATCAAGGGATTAAAAAGATCTAATTGTAGTGTTGCTTGCAATGAAAACATTGCTGAGCCCACAGAATGCATCAGTTTGAAGGGACCTTCGAAGGTGACAGAATTCAACTCTAAATTGCAAGTATCATTGCTTAGAATAAGAAAATAAAATTTCCACATTCTCATAGTAAATTCAATGCCCCTTTGGAAATATGGCTAAGCTTGTCCTAGTTGGTGAGCTAGCCACACAGGCTAACTGGGCAGTGGCTTGGCGTGGCTTGTCCCTCTCAACACTATGTTGCCACATAACACTGCAGATTGCATCTCTGGGACATGTAAATGATATTCTGTAGATGTCTAAGCAAATTAGAGAGCTGCACAGATCTTTTTTTTTATATTGATGGGTGAGCCTCCAATATGCCTTTTCAGAGGTCTCAAAGTATGCATTGGTTGTGGGAATTAAGGAGGCAAGAATTATCAAATCTGTAGTTATTTTATTTCCAGAAAGCCCCGCCCACAACTCTATACAAATTAGTTAGATTGGGTTCAAATTCGTTCTGGAAGATCTTCACAAGGATGCTTATAGGGAATTTAGTAATGCAGGAAAACCAGGAAATTGGAAAAGGTTTGCTACACAAACAGCTTTGCTGCACTTACAAACAAAGGCAGCCTGGAGCCCTAGGGCAGGTCTGTGCTACTCACAGCGGTGCAGTAGGAATTTGGTAGCTGGTCCCTTGGCTGCTTTGTGGCAGTGTCTGGAACTGCAAATTGTAGTCCAGCAGTGGATCAACGCAGCACAGGATCCAATGTGAGCAAAGCTGCCAGAGCCCAAAGTGCCTGCAGACACTGCTGCCACGGGCACAGAGCATGGGGCAGCACAGGGCCAAGCCAGGCTGCTGGCAGTGTGCCCAGCACCGGCGGCGGTTTGCGGCAGAGGCAGCTCCCTGCAGCAGGCAGGCAGGTTGCAGCGGGCCCAAAGCAGGGACTGTGCTTGCTCCTCACCCTGCTGCCAGATGCCCCTAGAGGTCCGACTCCAGGTCCGACTCAAGGTCCAGCTTGAGGTCCGAGTCAAAGTCCAAGTCAAGGTCTGACTAGACAATGTGTCCAGTTGCCATATATATATATATATATATACTGGGGCCATTTGCTCTTCCCTGTTTGAGCCCGTGGGGGTGCAGTAAGGAACTTGGTGCCTATTTCTTTCCACATTCCAAACCCCTGGAGCCAGAGGTGGGGGGGGAGCAAAGCAGTTTCTCGCCCCATTCAAACCTGCAGTGGGGCAGGGACTTGGGTGTGCTCTGCCACAAAGTATAACACAATAAAAATTTCTCTCACAGTAGAGATACATTTATTCCAAGGTAGAGGCTTGACTATATGAGATATAAGAGCTATATAGAAGAATTTTAAGAGCTGAAAGGAATAAAAATCTTTTGATATTTTACGATCAGTCTCGAAACATTTATACATCTGCATTGAAGCTCTGGTGTACATCTAAGTGCACCTGCATTCCTGTAGAACTAGGTCATAAATTCCTTCAGTTGCATTTATCAAGGAGTAGGTAAATTTAGAAAATAAATGTACTGGAAACTCTTCTCAGTGGCAAGCATGTACAGCTCATCTCAACAGTAATTTGTCAGGTGGCTATATTTGGATACAGGGGAGATTTCTATCTGTCTTGCTTTTGCAAGTCAGCAGATTTTTTTCTGTTCCCCTGCTGTTCATTGAAAGGATGAGATGAGGATATTAATATTGCTTCTCCATGACTCTGGCAATCAATATATACAAAGCACTATATATAAATATTCAGCAATTCCAGCACAAGAAGGAGGCCTCCAGAGGGTGGAAGCGGGAACAGGTATCCTGGAAGAATACAGAGAAGTTGTCCAANCCAATAATAAAAGAAAGACTAGGAAATAGATGGAGACAAGGGATCTGGTCACCAGGGATAACAAGAAGGCTGATGTACTCAATGAACTCAGTCTTCACTGGCAAGGGCTCTAATCAGAATGCCCAAGTTACAGAAGGTAAAAGTCAGAACTGGGAAAATGACAAACCACCCACTGTAAGTGAAGATCAGCTTTGAGACCACCTAAAGAATCTGAAGGTGGATAAGTCCATGGGATGTATCTGCAGGTCCTGAGGGAACTGG
This sequence comes from Ramphastos sulfuratus, assembly GCA_013399055.1. Taxonomy (NCBI): domain Eukaryota; kingdom Metazoa; phylum Chordata; class Aves; order Piciformes; family Ramphastidae; genus Ramphastos; species Ramphastos sulfuratus. The sequence continues at coordinate 17,826 of WBNM01007041.1, forward strand.
CAGGTGGATTTGCTAAGTTGCTTTCTATCACATTTGAGAAATCATGGCACTCTGGTGAAGTTCCTACTGGCTGGAAAAGGGCAAGCACCACCCCCATTCTCAAAAAGGGAGAAAAGAAGACTCCAGGAACTACAGGGCAGTCAGTCTCCTCTGTGTGCCTTGCGAAATTATAGAGGAGATCCTCCTGGACACTGCTAAAAACAGATGATTGGTGGCAGTCAATGTGGCTTCTCCAAGGGCAAACGGCGTCTGGAAAAGTTTGATGGCCTTCTGTGACAGGGTAACAGTGTTGATGTACAGGGCAAGAGAAACTGATGCCTGGACATGGAAATGGTAAAGTGGTCCAAATGAGGGCCACAAAGATGATCAGAGGGCTGGAACACCTTTCCTAGACAGACAAGCTGAGAGGGTTGTGATTGTTCTACCTGGAGAAGAAAAGGTTCTGGGAAGGTCTTACAGCAGGCTTCTAGTATTTGAAGAGCACCTACAGGAAAGCTGCCTTTTTTTAAAGGTAGGTAAGTATAGAATGAGGGGTAATGGCTTCAGACTTGAGCAAGCTAGATTTAAAGGAGATATTGGAAGGAAATCCTGTGCTATGAGACTGGTGAGGCACTGGAACAGGCTGCCCTAAAAAACTGTGGAGGCTCCAAGCCTGGAAGTGTTCAAAGCTGGACTGGATGAGGTCTTGGACAACCTGACCTAGTAGGAGCAGTCCCTGCCCTTGGCAGGGGAGTTGGTACTAGGTAATCACAGTATCACAGTATAAGCAAGGTTGGAAGAGACCTCAAAGATCATCAAGTCCAACCCATTACCACAGACCTCGAGACTAGACCACGGCACCAAGTGCCACATCCAAACGTGCATCCTTTCCAACTCAAACCATGAATTATCTTAATGAAACTTTTTGTTCTTTTCTAAAAATAGTTTATAAACAGCTCTAGTGTCATATACTTGTAGTGAAGAAAAATACCTTTGCATTTATTTATTTTTAATTATTCTGGTTTATCTTTAACAGTGAGGGTGGTGAGACACTGGAACAGATTGCCCAGGGAGGTGTTCAAGGCCAGGTTGGATGAGGCCTTGAGTGACCTGTGCTAGTGGGAGGTGTCCCTGCTATGGCAGAGGGTTGGAACTAGGTGATACTTTCCTTCATACACCTTAATTGTAAAAAGAATTTTCCAACAAGGCCAAGCGCACCTGGGTAGGCACAATCCCAAGCACAGCTCCAGGTTGGGTGGGGAATGGCTGAGAGCAGCCCTGAGGAACAGGCCCTGGGGGTCTGGGGTGATGAAAAGCTCAACATGAGCCTGTAGTGTGAGTGCAGCCCAGACAGCAACTGTGTGCTGGGCTGCAGCAAGAGCAGTGTGGGCAGCAGGGCAAGGGAGGGGATTGTGCCCCTTTGCTCTGCTCTCCTCAGACCCCANCTAGCCCCAGGCTGGACAAATCCCTGAGGGGGGACTGAACGGAATATTAGAGATAAATTTATTTAATTTCATTGGTTCTGCAAATTTCTATACAGTCTGAGAGCATAGTATGTTCTTTCTCTCTCTGCTACTTTTTGCTTGCTGCTTGCCTCTCTGAGACCTTGCTTGCAGCCCACTTGTCTTCTTGTTTTGGCTGGTGAGGTACAGAGAGACAGCAGGCTGGCTGCATACAGCCTCTCTGGGATCTGTGTCCAGAGGAGGAGGGGGGTAAGAGTGAGTTCTCACAACTTTCTATGAGTTTCTTTTGCTCAAAGTAGTTACTAGTTAACTTCCAGTACTGCCACCTGAAAGTGCAAAAGAATTGTGAATATTTTCCAAAGTATATGAAAATGAAACTAAGTCTGGAAAGAAAAGAGTCTTGAGTAATTTTTTGATTTGCATATGGAAATGGTTTTCCATTGTTGAATCAGGAAATCCTTCTATCACACACCTGCTTATTGAAGGGCAGGGAAGAGGACAGATAAATAGAAAATATGAATATGGAATTGGAATGTGCACAAAACAAAATTTTGGATTAAAAGTGTAAGGCATGTGTGATGGTTTGGGAGTTCCCTGCCCCCCCCACACTATGAAAGTCACCCAGACTAGACTCAGCTGGATGGAAGTTATACATCTCAGCAAGCCTGTGAGTGCAGCAGACATCACCAGTGCTTGCTTTTCACAGCCTATAATCTAATTTTTTTTTCATTAAAACATTCCAATTAGCCTCAAAGCAGCCAAGGCAGGCCTATCCTACAGGAGAAAAGCAATTGTTATGGGATGCCTGTGTGCCAGGCATCCAGTGACAGAACAAAAGGACACAGTCTCAAACTGTGCCAGGGCAGGTTCAGCCCGGATGTTAGGAAGAAGTTCTTCACATCAAGAGTGATTGGCGTTGCAATGGGTTGCCCAGGGAGGTTGTGGAGTCCCAGTCCCTGGAGGTGTTTAAAAGAAGACTGGATGAGGCACTTAGTGCCATGGTTTGGTTAATTAGAAGGTGTTAGGTAATAGGTTGGACTGGATGATTTCGAAGGTCTTTTCCAGCCTGCTGTACTGTGTGCAGAAAGGTTTCCACACACAATTCCGATACATGTCCAGGTGAATACAGTTGTGCATGTACAAAACCTCCTCGTATCAGTTAAATTTCTATTTTTTTTCCCCCTAAAAAGCTGATAAAAGAATGAAAAACTTTGTGTCTCTGTTCATTTTATACTAAAAATGGTGGTGCATGGCTGTGATTATCTGCAAATAGGATCATAGAATCAT
>WBNM01007045.1:0-77896 GCA_013399055.1 Ramphastos sulfuratus
TCCACCCTAACCTGGTACACTTCCTCTGGATGATATTTTATATAACTTTGGCTGCAGGTTCATAATCTGAATTAAAACTCAGAAAAAGAACTGAGGAGCTTACATGGGTGCTTAAAACAGTATACAGGCAGAATTTAGATGCTGAAGTCAAAAGTCAGTTCAGATCCTCTACTGGTTGTCTAAACATGAGTCACTTACTGACATTTTTGTGTTAAGAGTTCTTCAGATACTGACACATACCTAAAAATGACCCAGTCTGAAGAGTTAATGTGCTTGTATTCAGCCTACGTGACGTGATTCAGAGACAAGACAATAAGCATCTGAGCTCTATCTCTGTACCTCTGAGCTTTAAAACAACTATCGCAGCTGCCGTTTATATTCAGAGATGGCAGAGGAGAAGGAGACAGTTACTGCCCAGAACTTGCACAAGCAAAATTATAGCGCCGAGGCCCTGAACATTTAGTTGGGTGTTGGCCTCTTCTGTTCAGCAGCCATTGAATGAAGACTGTAAACAGCTTAGAACCAAAATCTTTCCTTTTCCATGGAAACGCCATGACATCTAAACCACAAAGTTGTTCTTGCCTTTGTTTTTACTTAAGCCCCACAACTCTTACTATTTGAGCGGTACTATAGGCAATCTTGTAGTGTGTATCTGGATGGCTAGTACGCTTCAGAAGGACTTCATGAAGATTTATGGAATTGGGAAGTTTATGTGAGGTTATTTTATCTTTTAAGTTTCTTAGGAGCCTCTCTTCTCTGGATGGTGTATAATTGTGGCAGTGTAATACATGAAAAATCTACATAGTTAACTCTTGTAAAAGCCCTGGATAGATATTGCAATTAATTCCTGTGATACACTTTTATCTCTTTATTTTCCTTGCTTGTGAAACTGTTTATTCAGTTGGGTGCATCTTAAAAATTATTCTGAAACTGGACTTCAAAGTGACACAGTGAGACATAAGGACTGAAAGTACTAGCAGATGATTTGGCAAGTTACGAAAAGGGAAGTTCAGAGAGACGGAGAAGACTAGGAAAAAAAAAAACAAACCAACAAAAAACCCAAAACCAACCAACCAACCAAAAAACCCCAAGCTTAAAATCAAGAAATTCATTATGTGTTAATTGTAACTGTGTATTTCCAGGATTTGTAGAAGAGTAATGGAAACAGACTGCTTGTACTTTGGGATGGGAACAGGAGTTGCATTTTTTGCACCCACTATGAAATGTCCTTATCAGAGTGTCCTGGTTTCAGGCTAACAAACCATAACACAGAGCAGTATTGATTCGTTGTTTCTGAGACACTTCAGCAAATCATTTCTTTTAAAATGTGTAACTGGGTCACAGAGTGGAGAGAATTAAAACAGTGTGGGAATGAAAAGCTTTTCTTAAATTAGAGCAAATTAAAATTAAAACCTTACTTAATTGATTTTAAACACTTCTGGATCAAGCTGTTTGTTTCTTTCTCTGAAGCCTTTCATGCTACATCTACAGATCTAATTTCAATAATCAATTACTGTGATTAAATGATAAAAGCATTTTTGTAAACTCTTGACCTTAATCTGTGCTATAGCCTAGGAAGGCTGGTTTGTAGTTGCTATCCATAACTTAAAGAAATTAAAGGAGACAGAAACCATTTTATCCATCTGAAAAGAGACTGATACGCAATAATGGAAGAATGTGATTAAAATCAATTACATGCTGTAGTCAAATGCTTAAAACTACCTATGAAACACCAAAATAGAGATGATAGTAAGGAATAACATTAGCTTTCTCTCCTTGTAGTGAGTAAGTCAAGAAAATGGTTAATAATTTCAAGTATTCTTAGAACTGCCATGAGATTTCACTGTTTCGTTTCCTGCCATATCCTTTTGATTTCAAATAACAGTGTGTAATATTCTGACAGTATAAAGACAGTCCTTAACAGCAACTATCAAAAAGAAGGAATTCCACTTGTGTTTGCAGGTGTGGTGGTTTGAACACAGAAACTCCATAAATTCCAGCACTGGAAGATGCTAAACTCAGAGTCTATTTTTACATATTTATCTGTCCATTATGAATTCCTGTAACTGCTGATTCGAGTCAGAGCTTGCACATTAGAATTCAAGTCCATAGATATTTTCTTCAGGCTAGATACATAAATTAATTTTTCTTCCCTCTAGTTATGACTGTATTAGAAATTGTGTATGTATATAGAATAATAACAGCTAAAGATTTTATCAGTAGTTATTAATTGGTTCATCTCTACTTCTTGTCTAAATATATTCATTCTCACATGCTGGTTTTAAACTGACTCTGGTAACACTGAAAGTGTAAGTACTGCATGTGAGTCTATAAACACCCATCTTTCTCCACCTAATTAGATGAAACAAAATTTGTTTAACTACTTGTTTCCAAGATGGTATTAATTGGTATCTTGCATTGCAAATGTAATCTAAGGATGTTTTTAACTATGCTTTTATCCAAAAGGAATGTTTTTCACTGCTAAAGTTGGGACTACAGTATCTGTCTCGGATATTGGTGGTAAATAAACAGTAAAGACTGAAACTTGGAGATACAGACAACTAGATATTAATAATTGAATCAAAAACTTCTGTAATACATTTCTAGAAAGTTTCCTAGGTGTTCAGGCTCAGTTTTAATATCATGTCTATGCGTTTTTCCTTTATATGGGTATACTTGAAAAAGGACTCTTGTTTGACCAAATCATTATTATTTGTCACTTGTCAAGCATAAGATTGGATAGAGGACTTCTTTTAAATACAGGATTGATGAACACCTTGTCATTGAGCTAATCTCAAAAAGCAGAGGCAAATTCAATTATTCTGAATGTCTAGAATAAGATATTAGTCATTTAGATGTTCCCTGTATAACTGAATGAACTCAAGAGACCTCAGGAGTTCTGCCAGGAAAGAGCTGAACAGCCAAGGAAGCAGCAGCTGATTTCTCATCCTGCTGCAAACAGTAAGGCACTGCTACTGTCCCTGTTGCTGCAGAAGTAGATGACCGTTTAAAGCACTGAGGCTGTTTCTTTACATGGATGTGAGGAAGGCAGCAAGTATGGTGGTTTTTGTGGGTTTTTTTGGTCTTTTCTCAAGAGATCATGGGCTGAAAATATATGAGAGAAAGGAAAGTCATATCCACTCAATTTCAGTTGAAACAGGAGCAACTGTTTACACGAGTAGTAAACACATCAGAAAATAGTATTTTCATCAGAAACTACTAATATTTTATGAGTGTATTTCAGTTGGCTAATGCTGTTCAGATACTAATGGCAGGATATATTGTTTTTTATTTTGGCCGGAAACATGAGGAAAGTTAAGAATGAGATCCACTGCTCTGCTACAAGAGATAAGAAATTATACTCAGGAGTTGGACTAGATGACCTTTGGAGGTCCCTTCTAACCCAGAGTATTCTATGATTTTTATGGGTTTTTTAACTATGCCATAACTTTTCCACACGCTAACACAATTATTGACTGGAAGAATGCATAAGCCAGATCACAACTGGCCAAGTTCTGCATATTTGAGACCCTAACCTTTCACCAGCTGCCTGCTCAGAGATTAAATCAACTCAGTTTTTTAACTCAGAAAGGATGTTTAAAAGGTTCCTGTCTTAAATAAACTACTTCTGTCTATCTATTCACAAGGCTTGTAATTTGACTTGACCAATACTCTGTCCATAGACTGTCATGTAAGCTTCACAATCTTCCATCTTTTAAATAAAATTATCATCTAGTAATTTCTGGCAATTTAAAATGGAAATTGAGAGACATTGTCTTTACCAGGATGATGCAAGAGAAATTGAAACCATTTCCCTGGCTCAGGTTGTGTCACTTTACTTCAAAGTTGGTTAATCTGATGTGGTACTTTAATATATTACATGAAATGAATATCAGCACTTAACAATTTCAGGTCATGATTATGGTTCTCAGGTACAGATAATACAATGTCTTAAGCATTGCAGATCACCTGGATTGGCTAGACACAAATTGAACATGCTTCTAACTGTGAAAAAGTGGGTTATTCGTATTAGTCCACAATCAAATGCAGGCATATGACAGAAGATTTTGAGGGAAGTGTTTAATATCTCATTTTAGTTCTGAAATGAGTGGAGCAGATCTTTGGATATTGTGGGATATGATTCTTATGAGTGGCAAATTACCTGAAATACCCCATAGAAACAAAGAAAAACAAAAACATTCTTGAGAAGAAATGCTTGGGTGTGACTGCATCCTGGAGGCACTGGATGCTGTTAAGATACAGGGAAGCATCACCTTCTGAAATAGCAATGTTGTTCAAGGTTATTATGAAGAAGTTGGGTTTTGATTATTGCCCTGCACTCTTGACATGCTTAGCTAGCTTTACAGAACATTGTTAGTGCTATCTCCTGGCTCTTCCCCCAGAAACAGAGGAGGAAACTTCATCTAATTCTATTGCCAAGGCAGTGATGGATTCTAGCAGGCTCCAAGGATACAGACCTGTGAAAGAATCAGACTCCTAGTTGGTAAAGTCTCTCAGTTCCAGTGAGAGTAGTAATGTTACAGTATCAGAGACAGTGTAAAATGCTATTAGTCATCAGTATGCACGTATTAACCCTCTGTCTCCCACTGACCAGTCGACATGTGTTAGATAAATTCTTTAGAAGGGAAATTCTGCTATACTAGACCTCTTGCTCTGTTTCACTATCACAGCCATTCTTCCTGCCTATATTGGTTATTTGTTAGCAAATGCCCAATTTGGTCTGACTTGTCCCATTTTTCACTGTGCTAGTGGGTTGTATTTTGTGGTTTTTACATTGCTTTGAAACAATACAGCAATAGAGATTTGGCTTAATCTTAAATTCGTTTAAAATATCATACAGTGTGTAAGAAAATGTATTAATGGAGATAGGGTGGAAAGAGATTGTCATAAAATAATGAAAAAGCACTGATACTTTTTAAGTAGTGCTTAGCTGAAGGACTGTGGAGGGATTAATGAAAATGGCAGACAAGTGCACTTGATTCTGAATTAAGTAAGAATATACTCCATCTTTTGAGTGGACAGATAATGAAATTATTCTTGCTGTTTCGGACCCATTTATTTAGTGCAGTCATTGGTTTAAGTCAGGCGTCACAGAATGATCATAATTCAATCTGTAAAGTTAACATAAATGCTTACGGAGTTAAAGCATCCAATGGCTTTGTTTTTATTATATTTAACTTCATCAGACTTAAATTATTAAATCTCAGTAATGTTGTAATGTCTATTATTTAGACTATTTATAGCAAATAAGTTGGTTTTTATATATACACACATGAGTATGTATATGGCTTTATATATATATGTATGTATATGTTTTACAGCAATCAGCAAGCATTTTTACTAGAAAATGTCCCGTGCAATAACTTAAGCTGCAAGAGTGTACGTCGCATGTTTAAAGTGTTTTGGGAGCTCTCAGATCTAAATCAAATCAAGGATGCAGTGGTAGCAACCTTCTTTGACATCTATGAAGATGTAAGTTCAACTCTGTTGTAGGAAAGAGCTTCTCTCTCTCTCTCTCTCTGTTACTGTATTTGCTGGTATGCCCTTGGCAGACTGCAGTGTAGCAATGCTGGCTTTACAGCACGTGGCAGGCAGTGCCTTCAGCTTAGGAAGTTGGCTCTTGAGATGCTCCCTGGAAGGTGAGCAGTCAGCAGCAGCCCATCACTGCCTCTGAGTTTGCTGACCCTATGTATGCCCTGTACAACTGCCCTCTTCAGTGGCAAGAAGCAAGCCATTGTTCACACGTGTTGTCCTGTTAACTGTGAATGAAGCACTCTGTCCTAAATTGCCATCAATTTAATAAAAGATACTGAAATTAGTAGCAAAGGTGAAAATTCAGTACACACACTTATCTTTTGTTATTTGTACCTCCAAGGGAATTCAATTGCTAAATTTAGATTAAATTGCTAAATTTAGAGTAAATAAGCATTCTAATATATTTATTTTTCTCCCTCTAGGGAATCTTGGATATCATTGTGCTAAGCAAAGGTTCCACCAACAAGGACTTTGCCATACATACATTAAAAAATAACTTTGAAGCAGATGCTTATTTTGTTAAAGTTATCGGTAAGTTACCACTGTTTAATCAAGTCAAAATGGGGCATCGAGAAGAATATGAATATTTGAGCCTCTCTATATGATAAAATTATGGTCATGCTGTGTGTGTGATAATTCTAGAAAAGACAAAAGAGCATGGAAAATAATTGGCAGTGCAGAAATATCTTGTTGCAGAGTCTGAACTTGGATAAGTTGGGTTTGTTCCATTTAAAAGGTTGGGGAGTTTGTTTTATTTTAGTGTACTTATTACAACTCTAAGTAATTCTGCCTGCTATTTTCAATACCTAGCTGTTTTTAGTATCGTTGTTGGCCATAGTGACCTTTAAATAAGCATTCATCATCTCTTGAGTGTGTGAGTGTGGTTCTTCTGTGTTTGTTTTTCTTTTTTTACAAGAATGCATGTCTTACTTCACTCATTTACTAGAGGCAGGGTAAATCTTTCCTATTATCCTGGACTTTTCCTTCTGCATCCGAGCAAAATTCTAAAGACAGATACTAGGTTTTTAACTCATTTTTTAGCTGGCTTCTAAAGGAAAACCCAAGAATAGGCAAATGTCTAAAAATATGATCTGCAGGGAAAAAGCTCCTGGAACCAAGTCATTCAGCCTAAAACAGTGTGTAAGGAAGACCTATGTCTTCAATCCATAATGATGCGTAACAGCAGGAAAAGTGTTCCATGTGTCCATGCAGGATACCACAGAAAGTAACTGACTACAAAGAGTAAATCGTAGTAATAATTTCCTACATAATTATGGCTTGTGAAGTACTAACATAAATTCTTAGAGAAGTCACAGACTTATCAACATTAGAGATCCTGACAACTAGATGAATAAATTATGTACTATATTTAATTATTTTTGAGGGAAGAGTTGGACTAGCTGAACTTAAGAAGCCAGTTTTGTCAGTGTTTTGTACAATACCTTCACTTATCTCTTCACATAATGGCATTAGATCTACACATATCTATCCTTCAGTTTAGATTTTATTTTTTTAGATCTGTAATGTTATTGAAGATTTGCAGGAAGATTAGCTCTTAACTAATTTGAGGAAAAATATAATGACGCTTGCGCATAGAAACAGGGGTGCCGTAGTGAGGCAGAAAGGAACCAGGACAAATTGCAGAACTATCGACTTGAAGGAACATGCTTTGTTTGTCCACGATCACTGCCTTTTTTATCCTGCCTATTTTGAGGAATCACAGCAAGTGTACTTATTTTCATCTATGCCTTGAGTGATTGCAGGATTTTCTTTCCAGCAGGGACTTCTGCCTTTTTTTGCTATACTTCTGTCATATCCAGCCTCATTAACTGGAGTTCTATTCTATGTCATCTGGAAATGATGCAGAATCTAGTGCAAAATGGGCTGTTTTCATTTCAGTGTTGACTAGTATGATGTATGTTTTGCTTACTCTGTGTGATCTGTCCTGAGGGCCAGTTTGTTTTACTGCGTGAGTCAGTTTGGTGTCCTTAGCCTAAAAGCACCACATAGCTCAAACCACATCTTAACTGTGGAACAGCAGTCAACATGGCAAGGACATGGAAATTAAGATATTTCATTTAAAAGGTTAGAGTTAAGTTGTTATATTCATAATCAAAAGTTATTAGGTTTTCAGACTGCATGCCCTACTTGTTCTTCACCTCTAGTGATGACCTTTGAGCTCATTGCTTGTTCCTTGAATTTTTGAGAATGAAAGAAAAATGAGACTGTACATGAGCTTATGAGGACTAAGCTAAACAGGAACAACTAGAGGTTCACCTTCAAAAATTGTATTTGCCTTCACGTTATTTAAATGTGTCTAATCCTTCTAAAGCACACATTTTGCACACCATACCTACTGCTGGGGGCTGGTGCATTTATTAATTCAACCTTAGCCTGAGCTTTATCATGATATCCTATAATGACTTGTCATATTGATGGCAGCTGTCTTTTAAATAATAGTATATATGGATAGTGTAATTCACACAAGCGTGCAGAAAATCTTACACTTCACAAAACCATATTAGAATTCTAATTGTGCAATACTTTCATGGGAAAAAGAGTAATTGGCAGCATGCTTTTTTATTCACTCTGTAAATCTATCTTTAAAATTGGAGCAAGCCTTTTTTTAGCATCTTTTTAGAGTGTAAGTATTTTTGCATAGGAACTCCAGGAAAGGGGAATTAATGAGTAGTCTAAAAATATTTTAACTGTCATACAGGGGTAAGTGTTTCTAACAAAACATGCCTTTGTGCAAGTTAGTGTGTCAGTAACTGCATTGTGTTAGTTTATTTGGCATATGGACAATACCAATGGTTTTGCTTGTTTCAGCTGATACCAAACGTGCTTGGTCAGATTATTTGTTCCAGCAGTGAAACTGAACAGCAAATTTCAGTGAGCTATTTTGCATCAAAATGGGAAGAGTTATTTCCACTCGCATACACACACCTTCTTATAAAATAACCTTCCAGCTTAAAACATTGCATTTGTAGATAAACATGATCTTCAAATTCTGCTTTGCCATACCTTCATCTTACCTATACCTAGGTATTTTTTCGGCCTATAGAAAAATACTAGGGGTTGGGTTTTTTCTTTGTTTGGAAGCTTCAACACTATCAAATCTGAGGCTATCATTCTTTGCTTGTGATACGTGACGGTTGTTAATATTTGCACACAAAATATCAGAAATGTTTCTTCACTAGAACAGTCCCATTTCTGACTCCAGTCAGACTATCACACAATGAACATCTTATGTGCACCTTTTTGTATTTCACTGTGGCAAAACACATTGTACCCCAAACTCTTCAGAGCCTTAAAGTACACAGAAAATGCTTTCAAAACCTCCTGGTAGTTCGCATGACCTGCCCTCAAATCTGATCCAAATCTTAATTTTTGCTATCTGCCACACTTGTTTCTTGGATACCATAATTCATGATTATGTTGTTACTTGGCTTCAATATGGCCTGGTCTATGCCCTCTTCCCTGCTCGCAGCCATTATTGGGCTGCTGCTCAACCAAACTGTTGTCATTTGAAGTCCAAATTTTGCATCAGAATGAAAGCTTAGATTTGTGTGTGTTTTTTGTTGCTTGCATTGAAGGCACTTTAGTACCAATGTTCTAATACTCAATGTCACAGGATGTTCTAGGTTGTAGAACAGATGGCTCTCATTGTCCATCATTTTGTTGATTACAAATAAGTGTTTAACAGATATTTCTGTAATTTAACTGATTTTGGAACTACTAAGTTTAAGCAAGTAATTGAAGAATTGTGACAGTCTTTACATATTAAGTTGTATTATATATATGTGATTATACTACTACTGAATTAATAGAATAAATAGGTAATGGGATTTTTGTTTGTCACAGCTTTTGTGAATTTAAATCAAGTTGTAAAACTATTCCTTGTATAGAAGGAAACGTCTTTACTTACCTTTTACCAGTAAAGCTGAATTTCTGCCAATGCTATGAAATGCTTAGCAGTGAAGAATAACTAATAAAATGTGCAGTCTGCTATTTAAAAAATGCTTTCATTTGGTATTATTTTTACTGACAACTCTCTCCTTTTGAAGCTGGTTAACCAGTAAGGTACGATAAAACATTATTTTTGCAAAGAAGTATGCTTCAAACGCACGAGGAATTTTTAATACGCTAAGCCGTATAGAAGACAAACTCCATAAGCTCACTTTTTGTTTTTGCAGTTCTCAGTGGCCTCTGTTCTAATGACTGTCCTAGGAAGATAACAGTAAGTGGAACTATACCTTTGCATTACTATTTAGCCTCAAATAAGATGAAGCTAACTATGCCATAACTTTTCCACACGCTAACACAATTATTGACTGGAAGAATGCATAAGCCAGATCACAACTGGCCAAGTTCTGCATATTTGAGACCCTAACCTTTCACCAGCTGCCTGCTCAGAGATTAAATCAACTGTCTGTGCAGTGAGCTTTGTTACCCATAATCATCATCATAAAAAAATTCAGCTTATTTACTCATTTTTCATAGATCTGCACTAACATCATCTTTGTGGTCTCCTTACTCATCACTCTAATCGATCATAATTTTTCAGTCTTTGATCCCATCATTCACCATTATCTCTTAAGGTTTAGAACTTACTATTTTTTGAAGCATGGTGTGAAAATGTGTCCTCATTTCTTCTTTCAGTGTTCTTTTTGTAACTTGTTTGAAAGATCTTTACTGGATTTGCTGTACCTATATCAGCTTGAATTGTGCATTTAAGAAAAAATGAAAAGGAAAACTTTCTTTAAAATCTATTCTTAGTTGTCCACCCTCCTCTCCCTTCCTCACTATAGCAGATAATTGTTCCCCACCCCTTCTTGGGTGCATTTGTTGGAGTAATGCACTACTCCCTTTGATTATTTATTTATTTATTTACTATTGTATAAGTTTTCCCCATAACTGCACTTACATGTTAAAGTACATTTTCTGCCTCAAGAGAATTTGCTTAAAATAGATATTGATACCCAACAAGTATTCAGCCACTTTAATGAATTAAATAAAACATAAATAATGTTAACATTTTAAACTTGTATAGTATTGTTCAATTCAGAAAGACCATCAAGATAGTGCATTCTCTCAAACAATATCAAATGACTTCTGCTTTTTCAGAACATGTAGTTGTTTCTTTGAATTTGTAGACCTTTTTTTTTTATTTTACTTCCAAGGAAACATTCAACTTTTTGCCAGAGGATTGCTTTATTCATGAGAAACCAATCATTACTTAGCCAGCTGATCAGCCTCAGTTTGAAATAATTTCCAAGTAATATTATGACCAAAACAGTTGCAAGACTTTGAAATTATCCCTAACAAAAGCAAATCATTAATCTCAAAATATTTTTCTTTGGTTTATTGGTTTTTTTACTATAACTCTGTCTCTAAAATTTTATCTTGTTTTTTGTCATTTGTTTGGTTTGGGGTGTTGGTTTTTTTTTTTTTTTTTGTCCCTTGTAGCCTTTCGGTGTAAATCAGCCTGGTCCTTACATCATGTACAATACTGTAGATGCAAATGGATACCTGAAGAATGGATCAGGTAAGATAACCTCATAATAAGAATACCTATGGCATGGTCTGTCTTTGTATACTTCTCAGCAATCTGAAGAGTTGTAAAGAAGTTTACAGAGTGAAATTGAACTGTTTTTGAATAGTGTGCTCAGTTTACAGCACCAAAAAAACTAACTTTCTTTCTTTGCAGATTGCATATTTATTGCAAACATTGCAACTGCTTTCTTTTTTTCTTCTGTCTCATGCAAATCAGGTTTGAACAGTTGGCTGTATCTTGCCTAATCTGAAAAATGGTTGGGTACAATATTATCAGTTTCAGAAACTGCATAAGCTTCTAATGATTTCCTTTTTCTATCAGTTCCTTAGCAATTAGGTATTAAAAAACAACATTAGCTATGAATACCTAAATAGTCTTGTAGCCACATGAAAAGGATCAACAGAATATTCAGTAAATACAGTATGTATTTTTCTGGAGTTATTAATTACATCTGGCAGAGTAATGAGCATTTGTAAAATCTGAGTAGCATGAGAGAGAGGGGGAAAGGCTGCATCCTTTCATGTAATGTAAGAACTTCAAGATGTCAAAGAATCATTAGGTAACAGGGTCAAAATAAATGGAAGGAAGCACTGCCTCATGCAACTTGTAGCTTAACTAGAGGTTTGCTTGCTTAACATGTTCCAAGTGCCACAGTTTATATGAATCCAAAACCAAAGTAGACAAAAAAGAGCACTCTGTTAGATCATGATCCAAGCAGTGCCTAGTGTTAAAATGTCCTGGGGTTTTTGCTTCCTTCCTAGGTATGTACCAGTGGCTCTAGAAAGACATAGGAGACTGTATTAGGTGGTCTGCTACTCTAATTTACAGCAGTTGTTCTTATGACCATAATGGCCTCGCTTCTTGCTTATGCAAAAAGTCCCAACCTCACAAGCCAAAACATGACCAGAGTATGCATGTTTGCAAGTTTCACCATTCCAGTTCCTACACAGTTGTGGCAATCATCTGCATCTGTCACTCAGGTCTTACTTCAAATTAAACTCAGATGTTTTAAAAAACATTTCCCGTGGTTCACTGGGAAAACTGTATTCTGTGTAACACTGATTTAAATAATAGCAAATAATTGAGAGGAGAAGATGCTAAGGCGATAAGGTCTGAAATCAATGATAATACTCTCACCTTGAATGTTGAGCTCAGGACTTGTAATTTCACCCTAGAAAAAATAAAGACAAAGATGCCCTGAAATATGAAGAAGATAGCTGCAAAAACATTCAGACATTCTGTAGCACTTGTATTCATACATACTTAGATACGGGTTTGAAAGCATTAGCCTATATTTTAATCAAACTAATAATTAAGGCTAACATGACAATGTGGAGTCATATTTTCATTTGTTTTCATTTTAACAAGCTAATTATCCTGTCAGTTGTACCTGCAGCTGCATCACTCTGAAGGTTTTCTTCATGAGATAAATTTTAAAATAGCTTATATATTTAGTTAGAAATACTTAAACCCCCATGATGCATTCAGAGATTTTTAGTTTCACTACACTCTGTTAAACAGACTATCCAACTAGATAGACTGCTCATTGTTCAGGTAGTCAGACAAGTTTTTAACTCTTATGTTGTAATTAAAACAATTTCAGAAATTTGGTATTTTATTCAACTCATACAGTGCACTTAAGTCATAGCTAACAGTTGGCAGAATCTATATTATTAGATTCTTTTAAAATGATGTTTGGGATATCATAAATAGCAACTGCTAAGGATTGAAGATTTGCGTATTTGAGTGATACCTCACATACTGTGTTTTAACTTTTTTATATATATAAATTGACATTGTTTTGATTAGAGGATGACAAAATAATGGATTTGTGGGTTAAGTGCAGAATATCTATTAAAAGGTTAATTCATAGCAATATGAACTGATTCTAAATTCTCCATCAAAATTCTGTTTCCTCAGTTCGTTTTGTTTTGTGTATGTTTGACCCTTTGGCGCTTACTGCTTAAGCAAGCTTATAAAATAACCCAGTGGCAAAATAAAGATGTTCTTTCAACTACAGTCCTCTGTGATGAGAAAGAATGCTCACAGCTTACAAATTCCTCATATCTGTGGGGAACAAAGCTAGGTCCAAATTTTAAGTGATTTAATGTATAATTTTTTTTAGATTTTTTTTTTTTCCTGGTTTTCTCTTCCAAGAACAGAAACAAATACATTTTTCATAAACATTATCATTAAGGTCTGTTGAGTTTGGTTGTTCGTGGGTTTGTGTTTTTCACAAGGGGGAGTGCTTTTAGAAATGCAATTTTTTCATCATTTAAGAAACAGTGACCAACTATGATTTAATATCCCCGTAGTACCATTTATCTTCACTGTCACCATATTTACAGTAATAAAAACCTAACAGAGTCCAGTCGTGACAAATTTCCTTTTCTGTTTTGGCATTATGAAGTAACAGTAATGAATTCCAAGCACACTTATGACCCTAGCAGTATTGCTACAGGGAATTTTGTAATACTGTCTTTGATCAGTTTCTCAACTTGTAATATGTTAATAGATTTTTTTTTTTTTTGAGTCTGTATAATTTCTGCAAGAACTTTTCAAAGTCACATTTTCTGAACCTATTAAGTCTGTAGGCTAAACTTTTTTACAATTTCTACTTGTAAAATTCAGTCTATGTTCTAACTAGGATTATTTGCCTACAGGTTAACTGAAAAACAGTCTGTTATATCAGAGCTGTATTCTGTTCTACCAAGAAGCGCTTCGAGCAGCACTTACATAAATGTGAACTGGTAGGCAATACCAAACCCACAAGGCATTTTTGGCTTTATATAAACCCACAAAATATCTTTTCCACATCAAGCTTTTAAAAATAGGGCACCAATATAATATTTTAATTTTCATCGAATTCTTTGCATTCTCTTTGTAACATCATGAAACAATACATGTCTGAAGCTTTTAACTATATGAAAGCAATAATGAGATAAATCTGATTCATTTTTAATCATATTTTTAAAATAACTGATCTCCCCAGAAGCAATATGAGTAACAACATACTTCCTTTTCTAATGAAAACAATGCTCACCACTCCTTTCTGTGGTGATTTGTTGGTTTGGTGGGTTTTTTTCCTCCAGGGCGGCTAATACTTTTTGTTCTCTTTACTGGTCTTAGTAGGGGAACAATTATTGGCTGGACCACTAAAACCAAACTAACCAGTCACCTTAAGTTATTCTTCCAGCCCTGGGCTGAAGTAAATCATATGGTACTCAAAGAAATGTCCACTGTTCTGCTTCTGATTTTCCTAATTCTGCAGGTCTTTAGTTCTGAATTAGGTATCTTTCATGTATGCAACATTCATGCAAAGAGTAAAATAAAAAGGCACATACAGCTGTCCTTATCTAATTCATTTTAAGGTTCTTTGATCTGCCAAGCCTTAACTGCAGGAAATTTGCATAATTATGAGGTTTTTTAAAAAAAAACATTGTTAGAATTATTCTCTCTCCTATTAACATTCCAGTATGTTGTTAAAAGATAACGGAATAATAATTAGTGCATACTCTGTGCTTATACTTTCACATTGCTCAATTCACTTGTAATCTTACAACCAGAAATGCTGTTAAATTATCTACAAGGAATAGAAATTTCCAAAAATGAGCATTAGAGTTGAGAAGTACTAGGTCTTACAACTGCAGTTAATATCTCCACAGACCTTCTCTCTCTGAGAGGAAATGCAATTGCAACAGCATCTTCAAATATTAAAGGAATTTTATGCTTAAGATAAGATCAGCTCCAGGTGTAAATCTGGAAGAATCATGCAGATGCAGATTTAAGTCATGCTTTCTAATAAGCTTCCTGTAATCTGTCTTCTTCACTCCTGTTTCTTTTGGAGCTGTCATTTTTAAGGAGAGCTCACAGTTAAGTACAAGTGCCAGCCTGGATTTTCATTTTGCATCTGCATTTCTAGGCTCTTACTTGCTTTGAAGCAATTGATAATATTATTCTGACATGATGTCTTTCAGCTGAATCCTGTAAGCAGCAATGCATAGCGTAAACTAGAGTATAACAACTAGGGTACAGTAGCCAAAGTTGAACACAGTAAATAGAAGCTGTGCTTGGAGTGAGAGGAGGATACATAAGAATTAATTAGTAAAGCTGTCCAAATGCAAGCTGTTGGGCTTTGTTGGGGTTTTTGTTGAGGTTTTGTTTTGTTTTTAAACTTCAGCATCCTAAAAATATCATGTTCATCATGAAATAGTAGCTCTGCTAAATCTCTTTGGATTTGACTAGAATCTGTCTTAATGGCTGATGCCAGTTGGATTACTACAGATTAACCCTTGTTAATGTGCATTCCAGGCCCAGCCTGGCTGGAGCTTCAGGTTGATGACAATTACTGTCTCATGTTTTCACTTCCGCTTAAAATGGGACATTTTCCATATTTCAGCATGAGCTACAAAGTGCTAATTTTTTTCTCTTAAAGTAAAAAGACGTTCTTAGAGTTTGAAATAAATAAGGTCGTAGTTGCAGTTTATGTCTAGCAAGAATATTATTTCTGTGGGACAAGAACAATAAAAAAACAAATGTTTAAGGTTTACTCAAAGACCAATATGCATACATAAGCCTTATATTATCATACTACTAGATTAGTTGAATTGCTCATACGGGTCAAGTCATAATTTGTTCAAGCAGCTGTATAACTGAAGCTATGTGGACTGAGAGCCTTCGCAGTTCTGAAATTCAGGCCTCTTCATTTTGCCGATTTTGCTTTTTTTGTTTTAAAATAAAGGCAGAATGACCTTTCACATGCTGTTGAGTTATGCTCTTTTTTGTTTTTTTTTTTTAAATCTGCTTACTCTGCTGTGGCATTTTGTCATGCTGTTTAACTGAATTGGATTAAGTTGAATTTCAATAGCCATTTGACATTGCAAGATTCATTACACAGAGTTCCACTCCACAGAAAGAAGAGTGTATTCATGGAACAAGCTGGAATAATTTAATAATCAAATAGCTGGATTCTGTTAAGAGGGATTTACTGGTTGCTGTAGGTGGGAATACCCTGCCACTATGTTTTTCTATCTTTTTGTTTAGAAAATGTGTGTGAACTTGCAGTGTTGCATGCAATATTATCAAACTTCAAATGCATAGGTAGTACGAATTAGACAACTTTCCGCTGTGCAAAGGGTTAGAATATCAGCAATATGGTAATTTTATTGTTTGAATTTTTTTTTTAAAGAGTTTCTGGTTTTACTCCTAGAAATTTATGGTGTAAAATCACTCTTAATAAAACCCCATATTCTCATATAAATACATCTGATTTGGAGTTGAGGCTTTCAGAAGTATCACAAGTGTTGGCAGCGCTATAAGTAATAGATACTGAAGTTGCAAGTGTGCACTTTCCATCCACTTTCTCTAGCATTTCTGGAACTCCTGGAGAAGTTATTGCAGAAAAGACTGAGAGGTGAAGCTGCGTACTGTGTTCATCTGGTGTCTCCTATTGTGTGGACTAATGAAAGGAGGCAAATTGCTAAGTCAGAAGAGGGGGACATCCTCAGCCCTTGGAAAACTGAAGTTATCGCTACATAATTTTAAGTAGAAAAAGAGTTTTTCCTCCATTACATTTTTTCTCAACCAATAACTTAGAATTCCAAAGGCCACAAAGGAAAGTGAAGTAAAGCTTTCAAGTACAGCCAAGAAAATCAAATTTTCCAACTAAAAAGCTTTCATGTTAGGAGTTTTGGGGGTTTTGTTGTTTTCAGAAAGCTGCTTTGTAAATCCTTATGCATACTACACAGGCATTTCATTACTCTCAGTTGTATTTTCCCCTTCTTTTGCAGTAAGTGGTTCTGGCATATTTTCAAATAAAATAAGGAGCTGCCAGCTTCAAAAGATGGGGAAGCATTTTGGTGTGGAACACAGAATACTGATAGTGATTGTAAAGTCATCAGCATAGTGCTTCAGCTGTGCAGCTTAAGTGACAGACATTCACCTTGACATGTTACCTAACTCCTGACCTGCTTTTGTCTTATTCCAGCTGTTGCATGCATGTTGTTCACAGCTATGCAGCAATTCATCCAAATTCTGCCTGTTGGGGTTTTGGATAATTTCCCATTTTCCTAGGATGTGTATCTCATCTGTCAAAAAAACCCAAAACAGTAATTTGTGTGTGGACCTTAGTATTGGGGTAGATGATGGTACAGAAGAATTTAGGTGCAGGTTTAAGAAGTTGGTTATAGGCTACAACTCTGTTCTACACAATAAACTGGGTTCCTACCAGAAAAGCTGCCTGCATTGTCAGCAAAGAATGTATGTTTAAACCAGAGTAACTCCTTGTTATATTTTCCAACTCAGTTAGATTTGGGAGATTTTTGACAAGTCAATTGATACTTCACCAATATCTTCAGTTACTCTTTCAGTGAATCTATTAAAGGTTCTGATAAATGCATCATTTTGCAAATTAGAGCAACTGGAAGATATAAGGATGTAACATTTTTATTTACTAAAATACATTTAGCTATTCCGTCTTGTAATACATTGAATTTGGGAGAGTTTTGAAAGACTAAATATTATTACTGTATTTTGATTAATCTGAAGGGCTTTAATGAAGTGCTAATGATATTTTGCCAAGAAAATATTTTTTTATAAAACAAATAAAAGAATAGTGCTTTATAAGTATGAAATCTGAGTTTCCATTAGTCTTTCAGCTCCATTTAGTGATTGTCTCTGTTCTGCTCTATTATTCCACAAAATAAGCTTATTTAAACTGACTGAACAATATCAAGTATTGTGAATCTATTTATGTAGGTTCAACTAGACTGTTCACAAATCCAGTATCACTTATTATCAGCTCTGTTTAAGGAAACAATAGAAAGTGGTGCTTCTATGTGTGAATGCAATCACCTTCTCTTCTTCATAGAGTTAAATTGGCTTCATTTATGCACTTAGCTGCCTGAAAGAAGCTGTTGAGGACAATACAGTTTAACCCAGGGCAGAGTAGACTACTCTAAAGCTTTCACTCAGTTTACATCAGTATAATGGAAACAGAAGGGAAATGCCTTAATTCAGATATGAAAGAACAAGTACTGTATGTGTCATAGGTGATAGAATATTCTGGTTTTCAGACAAGACTTCCAAAAGGTTAATGATATGCATTGTGTCAAATTTTATATGCCAGACTTCAAAAATAAGATTGATTCAGAGATGTTCAGAATGATTTCTGAATATCAAACTCTGCAATATTTCATGTTTGGCTCCCCAACTTTGTTAGCTATATATTTTAAATTTAGTCTCTGACAGACTGAAAACATTGAAAGCCATGTCTTAAAATGTTAAACTTTTCCATTTACCCAAGGTTTCTGAAGCAAAAAACTTAATGATTTGTGATTTCAAACAAAAGTATGAACTGCAATACCATAGCCCATACTACTTGAGCACTTCCAAGTAACCTTTTGAAACAAGAAATATAAGGCAAAAGACATAGTGTTAAACAGTCTTAAGAGTAGTATGTAGAAAGTGGACAAGAGAAAGCTATTTAGTTCTCATTCATCATAGTAGATCTACTGATGAAGCAAAACTGTGAAGCAACAGCCAGCTTTTTTTCCTCTATCTTTCTTGTATAGACTTCGGAAAGTTTAAAGAACAATCAGTACAAGAAATAAATACTACTTTCCTTCTGGAAGAGGGAATGTTTCTGGTTTGTTTTTTTTTAATCTTCTTGGAACAAGCAGAAAACTGTTCACAGTAGTTATACAACCAGATAAATAGATGGAGTTGTTATTGAAATTAATTTTTTGAAATATTTTCATAAGTAATTTAATTACCAATGACTGAGAACTTCAAATATGACAATAAATTGTTGACAGTACTCTATGTGATTTCTTTTTACTTTTAATCTTTGTTCAGGGTTTTTGTTTTCCAGATGAACATTTGTCATTCTTAATTACTTGTTTGCAATTCAAAATGGAACATTTGAGTAACCATCAAAATGTTACAGAATTTGTGATAGATAGAGGGGGACTAAAGCAAGAAATAGTCTCAAAGATCTCATATCTGTAGTCATCTTTTAAAGTAAACTAGAACCTTCCGTATGCTATCATCCTGCTTTGCTAGTATCTCCCAGTTTTAAAGGCAAAGATATAAGGATATGTGCACATTTTCTGCCTGCTGTGTAGAAGAAAACTTTTATTTGACCTTTGCAAATAATGTATTTACATCCTGAAGCATAAGATTTCATTATCCTTATCTTAGTAGGCATAGGAACCAGTGTTAGTAGCCATGAGATTTTTCAGTGCTTTTAAGAATTCTGGCTGCAATATCTGACTCTCTGACCTCTTTAAGGCTGACTACACACAGTGTATGACATTTTCTTTTATTTCCTTCAATTTAGTTGATATTCATTTCATTTGTATGATGAAAGGAATAAATAGATCTCAGTTGCAGCCCTAAATATTTCACACAGGAGTCATTCTAAAAACTTTTCAATGTTAAATGTTACACCAGTACCTTGTTCTTTTGGGAAAAGTCCTTAGAATTAGTGAAAACAAAATTTTAAAGAAGATTATTATGTTAGAGCACAATCAAATAATACATACATTGTTGGTTTTGTAACTGTCAAATTTACTAAACCTATCTGTTCTTTTGTACTTTTATATTGGTAACCAGTGCTTTCAGACATGTCATGCAAATTTGGTAATTACTCAGACTTTAGGTGTAGAAAATGAGACCTAGAGATTGGAGAATTTAGTCGGGATCATGTAATTCATTAATTCAGTGACAAAGCAGAGACAGGCTCAAAACTCAAGTCCTATACTGTTATCCCAGCCTACTGGAAAAAAATCCCCTTTCTAAAAGAGAAAAGCTGCTCCAATACTGCTGCCTTCTACAGGTTCCATAGTCTAGGAATTCACCTGTCAATGTGCGCAGTACACCTTGCCCTCACAAGAGAGGACTGAAAGTACAAATATTTTTTAAATACTTGCATGTCTGCTTGCTTATTACATGTTTTTGCCAGGAAAAAGTAAATGTAAAATATGCCTAATCTTTAAAAGGTTGTTACTGGTTATTTTACTAATAATCTTTTGTCTTAATAAAAAGATAACTGCATCAAGCTGAGTTTTCAGATCTGATGTAAGTTTACTTAGTTGATATGTATCTTGCCTTAAAAAAAAAAAAGAGCTCTAGAACTGCAGTAGTATGATTAAATAGGCCTGTTTCAAAATACTCTTGACAACATATGGCAAACTTCTTTCTAAAAAGCTGGTGAAGGGTGGGGAGGTTCAGAAAAACAGAACCATTAAGTAATCATTGTATTGAATAGGGGTTCAAAAATTACCATCATCCAATACACAAAGTACTTCGTCCCACAGAAGAGGACACAAGAGCTCAAGAGCTGCTTCTGAAAGTACTGTCATGTCTTGATAAATGCTGCTGTGTAGTGGCAAATGCACTTCCTGGGGTATCTCCAGGAGTCAAGAATGTCAGTTCGTTTCTCTTTTTTTCTTGAAAGGATGTTTGGCTTTGCCAGAGAAGTTGTGGTGGTAGTTGTTTAGGGTTCCTTCCCCTCTCTTCACTGCAACTGTGCAAGACGCAGTGCATCTGATAGGGCCAACAGACAGCTGTCTGAAGCAAAATACATCAAGCCTAGGAAAAAAGGTGTGGAGAGGTAGAAGTTGTCTGTAAAATCATTACAAAATGTGAATTCCTGTTCTGTAATTTGCATTGTTATGTTTTGCCACTTAACTTATAATTTCCAATTTCAGGCATAATCTGGCAAGTGTCAAAGCAAAGAAACATCTGATGATTAAAAAATTTAACTACACCATGCCTTTGTGAAAAACTGTTTCTGTTGATCACATGAACATACTCGTGGTTGTCACATACCCCATGAGCTCATTTTTATTATTTGGTGAAGGGCTGAATTCACTGTGGTGCTTAGGACGTGCTAATATCATTCCTGTTGTGCAACCAGATCGTTTACTGAAAGGTTTTCTAGAGAACGAACTGAGACTCCTCATAGGATCTGAATCAATTTGGTGGAAATGGAAAGATTACACTTTTTTTTTTAATTCAAATTGCATAATCAGATACTTCGGAAATGGGATGTTAGTGAACCTAACATGTATTGATAGCTGCAACACTTGTCTATGTCACTGCTGCCTCTTCAGGAAACAACATAATTTTTTCCTTGCAGTCTCCTTTTAATTATTCATAATTACATGCTCTCACTAGGGCCTAAATTGCAACAATTGTAAAACTGTTTTCATTAAATAAATTTATTATTTGATACTTGTTCATGAGAATTTACTGAGCTGATTTTGTGGCACAAAGAAAACCAGTAACTGATTAGCACTAATAAGAATTAAAGTGAACCTTCACATGTCGAATCTGAGCATGGAAGACTTGGCACTGCTTGTATCAAAATACATTAGGGTAGCTGAATTCTTCTTAATTTATAACAAATAGTAGAGATTCAATTTAACACACAAATGGTACTCAAAAGCATCATCTTACCCAGAATACTGAAGTGTTTAAGCTATTCTCCAAGTGCCCACAAGTAATTTGGAGATGAAAGATCGAGCCTTTAAGAATGATGTGATTGGTTAAAATTTTGTAAACATTTGTATTACTGACTTAGAATTGCATATTTGTGTAGACAATTGGTGGGCTTGGGGTTGTTTGGTTTGGGTTTGTTTTTTTTTTCCAAAATACCTACTTGGGCTTCTTTTCTCATTTTATTTCAGCTGGGCAGCTTAGCCAGTCAGCACATTTTGCTCTCCAGTTGCCATACAATGTGCTAGGCTTGGGGCGTAGTGCTAATTTCCTCGACCACTTGTATGTTGGCATTCCTCGTCCTTTAGGAGAAAAGGTTAGTTGAAATTTAAGATTGTAAAGCTAATATTTATGGTATTACTTTTCCTAGTACACTGTGGATGCAAATACTGCTAGAGATGCTTCCCCCTGCCATGAAGCAGCAATATCAAAGTAGTAAGATTGAATACAGTGAAGTTTGTCAAAAAGAACCTTGTGTGTTATGGATTTTGGGGTGTGTATAAGCTGTGAACCTAATACTAAGACCAAAAGGTGACTAAGTTGTCTATAAAAGCTAGCAGAGGAATATAGAGCTTGTGTATATGATAAATGTACATTAGACAAGAGTCTAATTGCTATGGTTTCAGCTGCAAGAATTTCCTAGGGTTCATTGGGGTGACCTCTGTGGGAGGTGATGATTAACATGATTATCTAATCTTCAATTTAAAACTTAAAATTAGGATCTGGATCATTTTGAGTCTTCAAAGATCCAATGTTACTACTTCAAAAAATGAGGTATTGAAATTAGCCTAGCGGCCAAATTCTGATTTGGATAATTACTTTGCCACTTCCTTTGTAGAATTGCTTCTTTTCTTCTTTCCCTATTATGTCATTCCTTTGTACTTCTTAAGCAGATGCTGTGTTTCATGTCAGCAGTAGTTATTTTGCTTTTTATTTTATTTGGGATGTTTTTAAAGCAATTTGGAGCATTCAGAATAAAAGACTTATACAAATGTGAGGGAATAATCACTAATTCTTTTTAAGTTTGGGGGTTTTCTTCCTCTTTTTGTATGTTTCAAGAGAATCTTTCTTTGTTGGTAAGTATTTTAATTTGTTAGGAACCGACAGCCTTTGTTTTTTCTTTCAGTCCATAAGAAAACAAGAATGGACAGCTATCATACCAAACTCCCAGCTTATAGTCATCCCCTATCCTCATAATGTTCCTCGAAGGTAATGTCAGCATTTTGATTTGTACTTGACAAAAATGCATTAGTACACACTTGAAATTACACATTATCATATGTGCAGGTTTGAAAATAATCACTTGTATAGAAAGTAAACAGAACAATAGTGGGAAGGTTAGTTCTGTAGATATAGGTGCCTCTGTGACTAGGCAGAATACTTACTTAGACAGAAAATTAGTGCCTACAATCAAAAACAAGTGTTTTTGTTTCACCAGAGTTGCAATTTCCGTCTAGTTGTATATAAAAGTCCTTCTAAACACAGTATCTGTTGCCACAGGTACAAATGTTTTCCTTTAAGTAAAGGTGACTTACACAAGAGCTTGAATATGGAATTCACCTTGCAATTAAAATGTTTATCCCAGAAAGTGAACATGTTAGCCTTTGCTGTTAGAGAAAACATTAGTCATGTACTCCAGCTGCTTTTTGCCGCTTGATCTACTAGTGAGGTCAGTTGCATTTATTGTGCAGAAATGATTCTGACATCAGCTTCAGCAGTTAATTTTACTATAGGACAAATAACAATTGAGAAGTGATGTGCCGTTGAATTTCTAATTAACAACCACAGGAATAACATTTGCCAGATGAAGAAAATGTAGTCATTGTCTTGACTATGTGTTAAGGTATGTGTTATACAAAAATTCTTTTGTTGTCTTTAACTATTTTTGTTTTCCTACAAAGTAAGTTTAGAGGCATTGTAGAATAGCAGAAGATAGAATCTCCAGAAGAAATCGGACTTCATAATAAACACTTTTTTTTAATGGATTTGTTGTTTCCTGAGAAGCCTCAGTGCTGCCTTAACACAGGGTCTCCTGCTGACAGCTCTCCCATGATAAGAAGCCTGTAGTACAAAAAGTGTGTTAACTGAGCCTCAGCACCACACAGCATTTGATCAGTGTCTTCCAGAAGCCCTTAAAGTGCTTCATTTTGTTGTTCTTCAGCATCTTCTGCCATAATGAACTGGCTAAGTTGCCTACAGCTGCAGTTGTCCCTGGGGGAAGCTTCAAACTGAGAGATGCCTAAGCAATTGGCCCCTGTGAGCCTGTCCAAGAGAATCTTCTGATGTGGAGGAAACCATCTGTGTGTCTTATTTCACTCTGCTTCTCCATCTCCCCAAGAACCAGGCAGTTTTGTGAGGGGTTTTCTTACACCATTTAATTTGTCCTGGGCAGAGGCAGGAGACAAATCTCCTAATGAGACAAAAGTCAGTCCTTGAGGATATCCATAGTATTGCTGGAAAGTTAAACAGAAGCTGATTTTAGACATGGCATTACCTGGAAGTAATTATATTAAGCCATAAAATTCCAAGTAAATGTCATTAAGCTTCAGTCTCTAAGTACAGCCACTAGTTTTTGTAGACCAGGTTGTTGCCTGTCTTACACCAGGAGGTTCTTTTCATCTTTATAAAGTAAAGATGGTTTCTGCTTCCTAATGAAGGGTATTAATGTTTCCTTGAATTTCCTTTATATAGCTGGAGTGCCAAGCTGTATCTGACTCCAAGTAACATTGTGCTGTTAACAGCTATAGCCTTAATTGGTGTCTGTGTTTTCATCCTGGCAATAATTGGCATATTACACTGGCAAGAAAAGGTAAGCTTAATTAATTATTTTCTATATTCTCTGTACTATTTAATACTTCCTAGTATTTTACAGTCTTGTACACTGGGGTTTGCTTTGGGTTTTTTTTTAGTAGTATACTCAAAATCATACTACAGTAGAATTTCTGACACAAAAGGTGTTTTGTTACTAATTCAGTATTTACTGTAAGCTTAAGAAAGTGGCACTGTTTTTATTTAAGCTCTAAGATACTTAACAACTGAAATGAAGAGCAATATGGATAAGCTTTTACCATTACACTATTATTCCCAACTAAATGAGATGGTGTTTTTTTTTTCTTATCTAAGAGTTTTAAGGAGTACAGTTTTGGAAAATGGAACGTAAACTCAGTTTAGTTATCTTGAGTTCTGCTGGTAATCCAAAAATAAAGAAAATGTCTCCATTTTTCTGTATCTGTCTTTGCTGATTGCACTGACATTAGCATTCAGGACTGTATAAGGAGTCAATCCTGTGCATACTGGCTGCTTTGCACCATGTGTCTGAATTATAGATGCAGTGTATAGAAATCCATTGATTTCAAGAACCATTTTAAAAGGGGGCTTTCATGTCACAAAAGAAACGTGTTCCCATTTTTCTTACCTATGCTTAGTTCACAATCATACCCAACAGGCAGGATTGCCAATAAATGCTACTACATACCCAAACCATAATCTTAGCTGTCAAATAAAATTACTGTACATTTTGATGTGGGAAAACTGGTTTGGTGTGTTTTTTTTTTTTTTTTTGCTCGTGGAAATAAAATGACCTTGTTAAGCATTCAGATAGGTTTTGCGCATGCTTCATATTTAAATGTTATTTGTCTGTCAGTCTTCACTCTTAAAAATATTAAATACAGTCTTCGAATAATAGCAAAGCTGGAAATAAAACACACAAAGCAGAGAAATGCAAAGTTTTTGATAACTGTCCTTAGCATGTCCTGCTGTATGAGGAAAGCATTGCCAGCTGCAGGTTATGACTGTGCACTGGCTGGGTTTAACTCCATCTCCAACACACTTTAAGCAGTAAGAGTAGCAGAAAAAGCTTGGACTTAATGTTGAGGAAGGACTATGTATAATTACATCTGGAGAAGTGGAGGTTTTGTGTCATCATTTAAAACAATTCATCATACAATAATTGATGTATTGCAATGTAAAGAAGTACTCAGGCCAGAATTGAACGCCTTCTGAGCCATTTTAAACCCTGGTACCACATGTGAATGAAGTGGTGTCTTGGTTATGTTAGACTCATTTCCATCCATTGCATCTTGCTCAAAATAGGTACAAATATTTAAATAAACTATATTTTCAGACTACTCTATAAATATTAATTTGAACAATATTTCAATGCCTTCCTATTGATTTTTACTTTCTCATTTTTTTGAAGCAGTGTTTGAGATGACATGACTGGGAGTTTGACTCCAAAGTTCCTTGTTCTTAAGCTTCTTCTTGGTTTACTGCCTCTTTCAGTAATCCTTTCATAAAAAATACTGTTCTGCCTAAATGCTGTGTTCCCATACAGATCTCTAGAGTACCTATAGTAAAGAAAAGAAGGGGAAATGTACTGGCAGTTACAATCTCTTCTTTTTCCCCAGAGGATATATCTGCCAGTAAGCTGCAGAGCTTTATTCAGCAGTTAAAATAAACCATGTATTTTGACCTCTGCAGATACGTAGTAAGAGCAGCCCTTTGTCTACAATAGTTCTTATACACTCATCTGCCAGCCAAGTATTGTTTAAATAACTGTAGGATTTAGGGATAGTATGTTGGTCTGTCATTTAAAAAAAAAAAAAAAAAAAAAGAACTTTTAAATCTCAGGTACTAGATTTCAGTTTTTATGCATCAAATGAAAGAGAAATAAAGGGAAAAATTTACACCATTATTCAATCTTATAACAAATACAGTCTGCTACATTAGCTGAGGACCTTGATATTCCTTGTATTCTCATTCTTTATAACTTGCTTGGTGACCTTGAGGCTAGTCATGTGAACACTCCATATTGATGATAATGCTACTAGAGAAGTTTTGATGGATTCATCAGAGTATCAGTTACTGTCAGATTTGAAGTAGTAATTTTTTCAGGAAGCATACAAGAAATGGAGTGAAAATTGCTTTCTAAGTAAGAGTATAAAATTTTGTGAAATGCGACAAGCATTTCAATGTAGGAAAGAGTATGCCACTCTCTTATTCCCACCCCAGTTTTGACATTCAAAATACTGATATTGATAAAGTCCCTGCCAAAAAGCCAGGCTGATACATCTTAAACTTCACCAACAGCTCTGCTGCTGCCACAAAATGAGTGAGATCCATACTTAATCCAATGGAGCTGTTACCATACATAAACATTGTGTGATGAGGAAATCTTTGGCCTCAAGTCAAAACAAATGACAAACTTTAATGGCAGAACAAATGCATCATTTTTTACCAAAACCATCATGTATATTTATCACCTGAAATACAAATCTGACTCCCCACATAACAGCATACTGTAAGGGCTTTTCTTTGTTTATGAAAAAAGAACAACTTACATCTAAACAAGCTAAAAAGCATTTCAGTTTGGTTTGCTGCATTCTCTTATGCTAGGATTTATGCATGCTGTTGTCACGATAAAAACACTGTTTCCTAGAAAAGCTCTCTGTGTGTTCAAAAATCCTTTAATAAGTGCTTTCATGCTCTTACTGCTTTAGAGCACAAGAGGAGGTTTGTGGGAGAGGACATGTTTTTAGATAATACATGGATTATAGGTACAATTTAAATATGCTGCTTTGATCCAGCACCATCCAAACCACTCTGCAAAAATAACCAGGGAAATGCCTCTTACCTCACATTTTTGTCATATGAACAAAAACACAGAACACTTTTAGCCTGCTTGGTGCTGTTAATTGTTGGTGAACTTCCACTTTTGTCAAAATTTATATTTAACATAAGTTTTTCAAAATAATCTCATTTTAGGTGTCAGGTAGACAATAGTTTAATCTTGTATTTATAACAGAGATTAAAGAAATGCAGACTAGGAAACATTCTTTTTTTGTTGTTGTTGTTTTTTGGTTTTTTTTTAAGTAGTCCTTTAAAAATCAGGTCATAAATACTAAAACAGCTGAGCATTAATAGCAGAAACCAGTTTTGAGTAGATTATTCCTGTTTCAAACTGACATAATTTAAAAGCTAACTATTGAGGCTTTTACTAAGGTCTTTCCTTTTGTCAAATGAGGAACATGAAAAAAAGTCAACCATTCTCTGATGTTTGACAACTCATTTCTGTAACAGTATTGCTCTAGATCCCATAAAACAGTTCTTTATTATTATTTTTCAGAAAGCAGATGACAGAGAGAAGCGACAGGAGGCTCATCGGTTCCATTTTGATGCTATGTGACAAGCCTTAATATTTATGAAGGAGCTGCTACTGATTTGCTTAATTGAAATACTAAATTTTGATTTGTAAAATGATTACCGTGAAAGTCCTGCTGGTGTGCTGTCTGTAAATGTTGCATTATTTGGTATTTATGGGAAGTATTAAAATTAGACCTGAATGTCTCACAAGGCCTTTCAGTTACCAGTCTGTATATAATAGCATTTGGTCTTTATTTAACAGAACTGTACATTTATTTTTCATAGTAAAGGGATCAAACCATGTGTACCGTTTACGTGCTACCAGTTCTTCAGTAATATCTGATAGAAAGCCGTGTAAATAAAATTTAGCATTTCAGCTAGCAGAATACTTTGTACCACTTGAATTGGACTTGTCATTTACACATTCCTGCAAAATAACCTGCATTTCTGAAAATTAAGCTTGAGCAATTTCTTGTATTACTTAATGATGAATTATTTTGATTGTACTGAAGGTGCTTAAGTGTATTTTGAATTGTCTACACTTTTATGTGCAATAGTTAAAGAATTCAGAAGTTGGAGATGGAAAAGAAACCTGCAATGTTAATGCTAGTTCAGTAGCTCATCATGGGATAGATGCAGTATTTATGTGTGCTAGTTCTAGTGAGAAGACAACGCATTAAAAAATTAAAATCTTAAAAATGTATCAGCATTACATAAACTGCTTTTATAATTTAACCATATTTATTTTAGAAAGGCCTACAGTCACTATGAAAACAACTTTTTAAATTAGAAAGGTATGGGGGGGAGTGTTTGTTTTTGTTTTTAAGGCAGTTAAACATTTTTGGAGTGGAAGGAAAATGTATAATTTATTACTAAGGGGTGAGATATACAAAGATTAAATTAAGGATACTATACGACACTCAGAATAAGCAATTTATACAGTATCTATGTACACTACTATGCCCAAATTTCACAGGGCGGTAAGAATCATAGAAGACAAGAAGCTCAACTTTATACATTTGAAGTGCCAATAAAGTTGCAGTTGTTAAGTGTACTTTGGTTCCTGGAAGAAATAATTACCAAAAAAAAAAAAAAAATTTACACTTTTATTTGATTGATACTCCTAAGTGCTAGGTGTTTACATGATTAATTGTGCATATAAATCTCTCTGTCTGCATTCCTCATCAATACTATTTGATACACTAGAGCACTTTATCAGTACTGGTCTTACAGGCAGGCAGCCCTGCAGTAGGCATCTCCTCTGGTCTGGTACTTCCCCTGGTAACCTATTGTGCTGTAACCCTGTCTTTGCTTGTCAATACAGGAGGACCAAAGAGAGGGCAGGTACAAAGCTGAACTGATTGTCTCCATCCTGAATCACAGTCAAACAATTTGCTACCAAGGCAGTGCTGAACACTGCATACAACATCACCAAGACAGAAATCAGAGAAGTACTGATAAGCAGTCTACTAAGCTATGAAGATCTAATAGGCATTTCTAATGTGAACTGATCAGATGCCAACAAAAGAGACTTCCATTGTTCATTATTGTTTAGAATAGCGTCTTTTCTTAGTGCTAACCTTTAATATTTCTCTTAGAATAACATTGAAAAGTGTGATTTTTTTTTTTAATTTTTTTTTTTTTTTTAGGTAAGTACTTACTGCTATTGGACTTTTTAAGACCTTTTGATAGAATTTACTTCTGACAGCAAAAGTAATAAAGGATTTCATTGTTAAGAGGAAGCACAATTCAGTATCTTTTCCTGTCTTTTCAGATGGTTGGAGAACAAGGCTAAACACATAATGCCACTCTGGCAGTGAAGTTGTCTGTAGCCCTCTATCACAATACAATAAACATAGATTAGGCTCCTTGTGGTTTTTGGAAAAACGATTAGGAATTAAATAACCTCATGCTGACATTTAAGCTGTTGTCAAGTTAGCAAAACAATGAACTCAGTATCTTTTGCTTTAAGGTATTTTGCATGCTTAGTGCATCATTGCATCAGTTTATATACAGTACATTATTGGAGCTTTAATAGCTTTCTTATAGTAAAGTTTACCACAGATTCTAACTACTCATCTTGGCTCACAACAGTATATGCATACTGTTTTCAATTAAGGAATTAAATATTGTTAAATGTCTTGTCAAAGGGTTTCATGTTGTGCTTTGGTTTTCTATTCTGTAAGTATCAACAATGTTTGGGTAAGGATATTGCCCTTCTACCAGAAAGTTTAGGAAAGCCCCATCCATTAGAAAGTGTAGTTCCAGGTGATCATCACAGTAATGAAGCAGTGAGAACTAGTTCTAGTTACATTCATTTTCAAAATGCATGCACCAGAACATAACCCTGGTGAGAAATGCTATTGGAAGGATTCTTCAGTGTGAAATCTCACCTATATAAAAATACTGTTGACATGCCAACTGACAGATGGCTGTTGAAATGCCATCTTTCTTTGTTCTTATTTTCCATGAGCTTTAAGACTGAATCTTCCTACCAGATTTATCAGTAATGCACTATAATCCACCAGCAAAAAAAACAATTTTTCTGCTGCAGATTAACAGGCATATTCTATATAGTATGATATTCCTCCTATGATGAGGCCATTTTTCTTAATAGACAGCTGTATTAAGAACATTTGCTACAGTTAATTGAAAAGTAATCACCGTAAAAGCGCCAAGTCAATCCAGGGCCTTTATAGCTACTTTTAAATAAATGACACCTAAATGGGACAAGAGAAGTCAATCCATAATTTTCTACTATACTATACTCATTAGAGCTTTGTTTTGTAAGAAAATGAAAGCATTTTTTAAAGTATTAATAACCAAAAAGCAATTTTTTTAATCCAGAAAGTAAAACTGTGCTCAAACTTGCAAATAAATACGAATTCTTAAGGGATGAGTAAATGATGAAAAAGTGAGATGTTAAGAAATAAAGAGCAACAGAGATGTTAAATCTGAAATACTGCTATGCTGTTTCAGTAGCCCTATTATCCATCCTATTGTTGTTTTTTTTTCCATTTTGGCAACAGGATCTTTTTGTTGTGGCACTGGTAATATTTGCCTCAGCTTATTATTTTGGAAATAATCAGCCACAACACTGTTTTTTAATTAATTCCTGTCTTTGACAAAAAAATGTAATCCTCTCTATAATAAAAACCATAAAAATAGTGGAGCATATGCTAACCTTACTTTGAAATTCCTGTATTTCCCAACTTAAATCAGGAACGTATGTGCCAATACTCAGATTTAACTACATTGCCTAGCAAGTAAGTGCACAGTAAGGTTTTGGAGGACTATCAGTATTCTTCATAACTATTCAAAAGTTTGTAGTATTCTTTACTTAGTAGTAAATAATAAAGTTACTTAATATGTATTTATGTATGACTACATGTTATGTTAGAACCCTATGAGGCACTTGCATGTCCTATAATTTTTCTATTTAGAGATTGTATATAATTAAGTTCTGTGGAATGCACTTAAATCCTGTTGACAAAATTGGGTACTCGAACAGTTAAATTTTAACTCCTAACTTCCTTCCAGAATTATTCATTCTTGTTACTTGTATTTTTGCAACCTCTTCTAAAAATAATACCCAAATAGCCTCAAACATAGTAAAAATCCTGCTGGTCCAAGACTGTTTGTGATGTACATTCTGCTACTCAGAAGCAGCAAATACTTTAGGTAATACTAATATTAAAATGTCTAGCAAAACAGTAAAACAAAGTAAATTTTGATGAAGAACTGTTGGAAGGAAGTAAAACTAGTTCTGGAAATTTAAGCCTTTTATTGCAGCAGAGCACCTGTTGTAACTGACCTACTCTGTAACTGCTCATGCAGGTATTTATGTAAAATAAATTGAGTAATCCCATTGCCTTCCATGAACTGTTTCCATTCAAAAGCAACCATGACAACTCAATAGAGCAGCAGAACAACACACAAATGGCTATCCAAAAACTGCCTTCAGCCTTTCTTAACTCCTGAACTCTAGTTTAATTAACTTGGGCTTACTGCTGGCTTAACCTGCTGGGACAGAATTTTCTTACCTGGAAACTAACACTCTGGAAGTTCAGAAAATGGGAAATAAAAGTTTCTTCAAACTTCATTTCAAAGCATTACCTATAACAAGAACTGTACCAAG
Organism: Ramphastos sulfuratus; assembly: GCA_013399055.1. NCBI lineage: Eukaryota > Metazoa > Chordata > Aves > Piciformes > Ramphastidae > Ramphastos > Ramphastos sulfuratus. The sequence goes on from WBNM01007045.1 coordinate 31,893, forward strand.
ACAAAGCAACATGGGTGTCTATCTGAGAAAATCGTCCAAAAGCGGCAGTAAACAGCAGCATGTGCCCAAACTCTATGACCTGATGCTACTACCTGCATCACCCACACCAACAGCTTGACAAAGCCCTGAGAAAAGAATGAGATGGAAAAGCTACTACAGTTCCCCAAGTGTGTAATAGCTCTGTTCAACCTTCTAATGGACAAACTAGAAGTTCGACTTTTCAGTTAAATGGACTGTAGCAGATGAGGTCTTTGCAATTACTAACAACTTGTACAGAGCACAAGATGCTACTGTTCCTCCTATTTCTTCAGTGTGAGGCAATTGACCGCAAGTAGTTTTCTTGAATGCAAATTCAGCTTGAGATTTGTGAATGTGACTATTTCTCTCATTTCTTACATCATCACAAGTAATAAAAATATCTGAGCCAATCTTTTGCCATCAGCTACCAGGTGATCTGCACCATAGCATAGTCAGATTTTTACTTCGTGCTTATGTACTTGCAGAGAGGATAAAAAATTGTGGATGATACCCAGATACAGTAGAAAGTATTCATCTGTTTCTTATTACAATAAGCAATTTTGTTAGTAAAGAACAACATGCAAAATAGATCCACCTGAGGACTTATCTTTGTATAGGATTTTACACTATTGAATTTCACATTTCATCACACCACTATAAATGGTTAAGAGGTGAACACAGAGAAATTGCTTTATCCACTGCAGGGATGCAGTAATTTAACAATTCATGGGAAAACTACCCTTTGAGGAGGACTGTATCCTCTCCATTTGAAATTGAAAGGACAATTCGAGTGAGCGGAATAATATAATTACGTAACTTGGGATTTTGCCAGAACATCAAGCTTAATACTTAATCAATCTTCTTAGAACACTGAAATGGATCTTTAATACCCAGAAAAACGCAGGACCTTTTCTGTAAGGTCTCGCCGGGTCCTCCAACGCCCCATTGCTGTGAGCAGTGAGCAGGAGGGCCGGGCGGGAGTAGTACCACCGCCCGCGGCCACGCGAGGCTGCGCTCCGCCTTCCTCCAGCTGCTTCTCGGTCCCTTCGCGCTCAATTCGCCGTAACTGACAGTCGTATTGACTTGAAGAGCCTGAAATATTTAACTGATCATCTGAAGCAAGATAATGACCTTTTCTAACACGATAGGCTGACCTTTGAACACTGTAGAAAGAATGTAACATTCAAACCCGTAACATCAAACAACAAGGTAATCAGAGCTTCACCTCTCACAATCACGTTCGAAACTAGTGAGCGACTCCAACTCCTTCAACAGACGGAACACGTCGAGTGGGTTCCAAACTGCTTCCAGAAGGTGCGCGAGCTCGGACAGCGTGTTCAGACTCATACCATTTCGTACGCCCGCGACAAGAAGACCCAAGTTAGATGGAGGACGTGACATGCACCCTGCTCTCGGGCACGGGAAGCTGCGCCCTGCCCTCAGCCTCCGCAGTGGATGGCTCAGGAGGGCCGGGACCGCTCCTGCACGCTGCGCAAAGCTTTGCACTGCGCTCCGCGCATAGGGCTAAACATCTTGTTTCAGTATTTCGAGATCCTGAGCCTAATCTTCAATTCTAGGGAAAAGACGTTCTATATTAAATACTCTGAGATACTTTAATCCGTGCTGTTTAAGGGAGATTTGAAAACAATCTTTAATGGGCTTACATGCGTTGGTATAGTTTTACACGTAGCCTATCGGTTCGGCAGACTTTTCGGGACCGTGCTCCCGGCTGTCCGGAACAGCACCGGCTGCAGCCGTTACAAGTCTTTGCCGCCAGCTCGAAGGTGTCCAGGAGGACGCGTGCCCCCGGCGGCAGGATGTGCTGGCTAGGGGCCCTCCCTCCGCTCTCTGCCCGGCGGAGAGCCCTTCTCCCAGGAGATATAGTTAACCGTTTCCCTGACACCGCCACCTGCCCGACCTCGGGCCCTTTCCTTAAGAACCATCACCCCTCACAGCCTAATCCGATGTGATGGATAACCAGAGGAATGGGAGCCAGGGCAGGCAGCAGGCTAACTGCGTCTTTTTATTAACTTCTTGTAAAGTAATAGCTTCATTTTAGCTGTCACTCTTGTCAGACAACAGCTGCACAATACTGTGTGATGGGCTCTTCCCGGCGCCTGAGCTGCAGGCAGCACACTGCAGCCAAGCAGGCAGCTGGGCACGCCGCACGGCTGGGGCCGCGCGGACTCTCTGCCATGAGTGAGAAGAAAAGGAGGAAGAGAAGACGAAGGGCAGGACCGGCTCCCTTTTACCCCGCCAAGACTCTACTTAGATCCCAAACAAAGGAGATGAGCCGGGCTTCGGGTTCACTCGAGACACCACGTCCTGGCACAGCTTGCCCGCTCCGCCCCGGTCGCGACGGACGCGCTCTTAGCGACCAGCACTGCCGGACCCCTCTACGCAAACCGGCAAATCTCAGCACACGGACAGGGAAGATGGGGCCTGGGGCATGATGCGCGNCCCGCCGGGAGACAATGGCCCTGCACAAACTCTGCTCAGTGCTGGAAGGTAGGAGCCGCGGGCGGCAACGGCGCCCTCCGCGGGAAGAGCTGTCCGCGCCCCGCGGAAGGGCGCCCTCCGCGGGAGGAGCTGCCCGCACCCCGCGGAACGGAGACCGCGGTACCCCTGGAGGTACCCAGGGCGACCCCCGGGCTTTGCTTCGGGCGCCCTTCTACGGGCGGCGGAAACTTTGCTACGAGGCCACGGGGGCTGCATAGGGGGCGACAGTTCCGCTGCCCCCTGACGCTACCTCGTTTCACGGCCAGGAGACTGACGGGTTCCTGGCCCCTCTCTGCTCCACGCGAAAGCCAGCTCTGCGGTGCCGGTGGCGGCTCGGGGCTGCAGGGCGGGGGCTGCAGGGTGCCCCGCGCGGGGCTATACCGAGTCGGCAGCCTGCGGCCATCCCGGGCTGCTCCTTGCTCCGCTAGCGCACCTCGGCACTTGGGTTTGGGGGGGGGTCCCAGCCTGCAGAAGCACGGGTCACGATGGCAGCGACCCTGCACCACAGTCCCTTATATTTCTGAGACCCCCTGAGAGCTTCTCGCGCTCCAGTCTTTCCACAGAAAAAAAAAAAAATACTCCGCTTTCGGAACTCTCTCTCCCTAACAGCGATCAGGGTGTCGTACAAGCTATCGGGAGCAAGATCTGTTTTCAGCAAGGTTTTCCCAAAATCAGTCACCTGAGTCTCAAGCTACAGCCTGACGGGTACTCAACCTGTGCTTCTGTTCTTCTCGAGGCTTTTAAATCTTGTTTCTAACTTCTTTAGGTCCAAAGGTAAACNGGAGGACGCGTGCCCCCGGCGGCAGGATGTGCTGGCTAGGGGCCCTCCCTCCGCTCTCTGCCCGGCGGAGAGCCCTTCTCCCAGGAGATATAGTTAACCGTTTCCCTGACACCGCCACCTGCCCGACCTCGGGCCCTTTCCTTAAGAACCATCACCCCTCACAGCCTAATCCGATGTGATGGATAACCAGAGGAATGGGAGCCAGGGCAGGCAGCAGGCTAACTGCGTCTTTTTATTAACTTCTTGTAAAGTAATAGCTTCATTTTAGCTGTCACTCTTGTCAGACAACAGCTGCACAATACTGTGTGATGGGCTCTTCCCGGCGCCTGAGCTGCAGGCAGCACACTGCAGCCAAGCAGGCAGCTGGGCACGCCGCACGGCTGGGGCCGCGCGGACTCTCTGCCATGAGTGAGAAGAAAAGGAGGAAGAGAAGACGAAGGGCAGGACCGGCTCCCTTTTACCCCGCCAAGACTCTACTTAGATCCCAAACAAAGGAGATGAGCCGGGCTTCGGGTTCACTCGAGACACCACGTCCTGGCACAGCTTGCCCGCTCCGCCCCGGTCGCGACGGACGCGCTCTTAGCGACCAGCACTGCCGGACCCCTCTACGCAAACCGGCAAATCTCAGCACACGGACAGGGAAGATGGGGCCTGGGGCATGATGCGCGACGGAGAACAGGGGCGGGGTGCCTCGAGGGGGCCACTACCACCTCCCCGTAGGGACGGGGCAAGAAAGGCTGCTGCCCCGTCACTACAGTCGCCGCCCCCTCTCTTGGTGCCCGGCCGGGCGGGAGGAGCACAGTGGCCCCGCCGGCTGCGGCTGCTTGCGGGGCTCCGTGGGGGGCGGGCACATGCGTACAAGCGGCTCATCCAGACAAACACCCCTTACATCTTAAATGAGCTTCATTTACTGGCAGGCGCTTCAGTCGGGCTGAGAGCTGCCGAGCTGCGCTCAGACCGCCTTACTGGGAGACCACCCCCTCCTCCCCAGGGCAGGCCAGCCTTGACTGAGCCCGCCGCGCCCCGCTCCAGATGGGACTGAGCACGGTGGCGTCTCCGGGTTCGGGCGGCGGAGGCTGAGATCGCCCCGCGCGGGGGCGCCGGGCATGGCCGTGGGCGGGCGGGGGCCGGCCGAGCCGTAGTCCGCGGGCCACAGCGCCCTCACGGGGGGCCANGCACGGGTCACGATGGCAGCGACCCTGCACCACAGTCCCTTATATTTCTGAGACACCCTGAGAGCTTCTCGCGCTCCAGTCTTTCCACAGAAAAAAAAAAAAATACTCCGCTTTCGGAACTCTCTCTCCCTAACAGCGATCAGGGTGTCGTACAAGCTATCGGGAGCAAGATCTGTTTTCAGCAAGGTTTTCCCAAAATCAGTCACCTGAGTCTCAAGCTACAGCCTGACGGGTACTCAACCTGTGCTTCTGTTCTTCTCGAGGCTTTTAAATCTTGTTTCTAACTTCTTTAGGTCCAAAGGTAAACAACTGAGGAAGGCTTCTCACCCCACCTAGCATTTCTTTGTCTGTGGTACAGCTCGACAACGGGCAGGGGTTTTATTTCAGAAAATAAAGCTAGATATGGCAGTTAACCTTATGCTTCAAGGGATTATTTCTAGCATTCTGTATGTTCTGAGCAAGAGCAGACTTGAAACATCAGGGATTTTTATTATTATTAAATTATATCGTTAGGAAATTTCGGAGCCTCTACTTGCATTATTGAAGCCACCGAGGCATTACTGCAGAGTAAAGCACTGTTTCTGATATGCATTGATGTCCTCCCATGGCATGAAAGTTGTAAAGAAGTATGTTTTAGATCCAGAATGTTTTCATGGCCCATAAAATCCCGTGTTCCTGGCCTGAAGGAGAGTTGTCTTGAGAGTTTAAATAAATATTTTTTATTTGTTAGCATAATTGAGACACAGAAGGTACTTAATACATGTGTGTGCCTCTATATAGGTGTTAACCATCCACTGGGTTTAGATAACATGACAACATAAGGCTTACAAGTGGGACAATAGGCATTTAGATTATTTTTTTTCCTACTTCCTCTTTAAGTACATTACTTACATACTGTAAACCACTATAAAACAGCCCCAAAATACAACCAACATTTCCGTTTTGTAATTACTTTCTACAAATGCAGATTTAATCATGTGTCAGAAATATGTTTACTGCAGATTTGACTATACAGGTTTTCTCATGAACAGACCTCATGCTCATCTTTTACAGTAACACCAGTGCCCAGGTAAAAAGTCCTGCTATGTGAGTTTTTTTTATATGATTCATAACGTACAAATTGCACTAAAGCTGTTAGTCAGTAAGCTGTTGGTATTCTAAATGCATCACTTGCTATGACTACAGAAACAGCCTATCATTATTTAGCTTCATACACTCCCTTTTATCTGTTTTTCACTAACAGTCTTCATATAGTCCAATTATTACATCTAATCGGAAAGAAAAAAAAATCCTATAGTCATATAGATTTCATCTCAGGAAACTGTTGAGAATAACAATCAAAGTAAGCCTCTGTATTTTACAAGTTGCATCTTCAATTCTGCATGGAAACTCTACCTACAGTGGCAGTAAAATTTTTTTCGCCATGCAAACAGTTTTGTGTGCAGAACTGGAAGAGTTCTGCTAAACCATATATGAAGTACAGTGAAGCTCAGTATACTGTGAAAAGTCACATACTTTTTAATACTACTTTAAAAACAGTTTAATCTTTTGTTCTTAACATTGACTGCATATATACATTTCTGTCATCCACAAAGTTTACATTTTTGGGCTGTGTACTTCAAGGTAGAAGCAAGCCCATCAGAGTCACTTTGTGGCAATTCAGATTTCTTTGTAGAATGTAGAATGGCTTGAGTTGGAAGGGACCCTAAAGATCTTGCTCAAAGCCTCATCCGGCCTGGTCCAAAACACTTTACAACTTCTCTGGGTAGCCCATTTACCACCCTTCTGTCCAACCTGAATCTACCCTGTTCTAGTTTAAGACCGTTCCCCCCTCGTACATAGTCTCTCTCCAGCTCTTTTGTAGGCTCCTTCTCTTCTCCAGAATGTACAGACCCAAATCCCTCAGCCTGTCCTCATAGAAGTGGTTCTCCAGCCTTTCCTTTGTTAAACTTCTTCAGAACTATTCTGTTTTTCCTCAGATATCAGTAATAAGGGCTAATTTAAATTAACACCTAAATATCATTCTTACTGCCTCTCCACAGTGTTCAGCCTGCATGTCATCACCTTAAATTGATGATTTGTTCTTACCCAGATCCAGCAGCCAGTAGAGTAGAAGTGATGTGGGACCATGACAGTGCTGAGGTGCAACAGCCACAGCTTTTGCTAAGTGGAGTCCAGCCAGTGCCCTCCTGGGGATGAGGTGCTTGCCACATTTCAGTTGTTGAGAGACAAAGCCTTTTCCTCCCATTTTCAGTCCTCAATGAGATTTTAAACACCCTAGAATAATTCTTTAATCCTAGCACAGCTTGCAAAATGCAACTGCTCTACAACAATAAAGCGTTATATCCTCTGCATCATAAGAGACAAAAGCAGCTGCTTCCTTAATAAAGCCATGGATCTGCTATGCTTTGGAAGTAAATATATCTATCTGTAATTTCCTCCTATCTACTATTTCCCCTAAATGTGCTTGCTAAGAGCTTGTTCCCATCCTTCAAATATGCTCCCCCTTTCATTTCCATATATTATTTGGCTAAAACAACAACAACAAAGCAAAACAAAACAAAACAAAACAAATGCTCCCCCTTTCATTTTCATATATTATTATTTGGCTAAAACAACCCAAATTATTTGGCCAAAACAAACCAAATGCTCCCCCTTTCATTTCCATATATTATTATTTGGCTAAAACAACAACAACAAAACAAAAACCAAAACAAACAAACAAAAAAACCCCAAAAAACCCCACCACAAACCCTTAGTTAAACCTTGACCGTATATTAGTTTTGGACAATTTCACTTATTATATTGGATTACCTTTAAAAGCCAAAAAGATAATTCTGTAGTTTCTGCCCTAATAATTCAACAAGGTACGAGGGCTGGGACAAATTACTGTTACTTCCAGAAAGTCAACATTCCCAGCCTTCCAATGAGGTACAGAATTATTTCCAACTCTGGCATGTTGGAAAAATGTGGAGTACTATAATTAACTTCCTGCTATTCTGCTCAGCCCCCTCATTTGCATTTTGGCATGATTTTAACAGCTAATTTCTCACAAACAAGTAGTGTTAGGAAGTAATGCTTCCTTCCACACAAAAGCTAGGAATCACAGCCTCCTGTTTCCAAAATCAAAAGGTGTTAGCAATGGCACAAAAAGCTAAAAACAAGCAGAGAGAAAAGACAATTTAAAAATACTTTGGTGATTTCTTCTTTTAGACTAGAGGCTGCAACTTCCCTAACAAAGGCAGTATCAAGTGTAAGTCAGAATTTTTCTTTTTTGCCTAAAAGCAGGATCTACTTGCCATCTTTTCTGCTACACTCAGAAAAAGTTAATAGCACCAAACATCTTACACTGCTAAGCAGTTAAGCAGAAGTAACTCAAGTAACTGTAGAACAGTACTTTAAAAGCTGCTTAGAAAGAAGGAACCCACCAATTTGGTGACATGCATTATGCCTTGCTACTGATACATACAGAAACTTAATATCTGAAATGCACCACTTCCAGAACAGCGTAACTTCAAAAATGTTAACTCCCTAGTTTTCCTAAGACACAGTTGACAATCACTGCTACAATTTATACAGGTCAAGTTGGTTATAATTACACTAGTATTAATAGAAAAGGTCAGTGTAGAAATTGGGTATATAGTTATAGTACAAAATAACACTGGATTGAAGCTAAAAGAGTTACCGAATTATGTATCCCTAACTGATGAAAAAAATTAAGATTTTCAGCACCTTCCCTAAGGTTAAATTCACAGAGAGATATTAGACAGAAAAATTACTCTCAAAAGGAAACTTTATAAGCGATTCATCATTCATGAACCTGTCAGAAATTCACAGTATAATTCATTGCAGGAACGGTGATGGGAGCTGGTACACATCTGCAACTATGCCAAAAATTGTATATACTCTCGTACATGCTGTTTACATACAAAGCAGGTTACATGTGTAGTGGTGGACATGCTTATCTGGACTGAGGGGGAAATCTTAATTACAGTATCTCTGGTACAGTTGGGGTTCTGGCACTGCAAACAAGCTCACTGCTTTTCTGCCTTATATACTCCAAACTGTTTTTTAATTAATGAAGCACTTACAGTCTTGGAGAATTTAAATAGCCTGCTGCCTTGAAAATGACTTGCTACCTCTATTGATATACAACTGACAACTGTTGCCTCAAATACTGGAAGTGACTGGGGTGGGGGAGTGTAAATTTTTCAACGCCAAAGCAGCAGGTAACGTCTAATTTTTTTAAAATGCACATTTCTTTTAGCTTATCTTTGTGTTTCACTCCATGTTCTGTTATTACAAAACTGACCCACTAAGCAGCGGGAAAGGACTGCCAGTATGTTAATAGATTTCACAAGACCTTCTTTGGCATACAATATAATCCACAAACACAGAAGAGTCTCTTTTTAAGGGAGAGTGAGGAGCTAGGAAAAAAAAATGTTCACTTACAATCTGTCAGACAGGACTGAAGTCAGCAGAACTTTCACTATTCCATAACAGACATTCCTGAAAATATTTCCACTGAAAAATGCACTATATTCATAATAAAGAACAAGAGATTATGAAGTTTTACACAATCTGAAGTCAACAGTATCACTGTCCAAGTGTACTAGGACTAAGTACTCTCTGGGAAAGATGCAGTCAGAATAGTCATGTACAGCAGGATCAGTTCTGTCAGGGGAACCATCTGAACTTCAAATCAGTCTATATATTTTAATAAGGTTTTTGGAACGTCTTATCAACATGGCTTGCACATGCAGCCTTCTCATCAGTCTCTTGCTGCACAGAGCTTGAAGATGAAAAAAGATCTGTACAAAATGGAAAGCTTCTATTTTAAAAATGAAAGATATCATTCTTCTGGCAGAAGTTTTGCTGGCAGACATATCCAGAAATGGATTATAAGTAACAGGATGTGGAGCAACTGGTAAAATGAAGCAGCCCACAGCTGCCTATACATTTCTAATGAAGGAAGGGATCAGAAATGTTGAATTCTCTGAGCAAACCTGGAGGGGACTCTGTCACAGATGCATCCAAGCCTGAATTGTTCTGCAGATGATTTTGATAAAAGGGGTGTGGAAGAACTGCATTTACTTCCTGAATCAGTTAACCTGGTTTCTCTGCAGAGATACAGACTCCAAATTTATTTCTTTGGCAATTTTAGAGAGGAATCCCTAGTAGAAACAGCTGGAGTAAGATGAAAACTGTTACATCTGAGAACAGATCTGAGTGCATTCAGATATCCTGCTGGCATGCTAATGGCTAACAAGATTTGGATCTTACAAGGGCACTAGAGTCACTGTTAATAGCTGATGAAGTCCACTTCTGCTATCAAGGTTTTGTGAGGAGGATTGAAAAATGGGGTAGGAGCTCCACTAGCATGCTCTGGGTAAGACCAACAGCAAAACCATGTCTTGCCTGATGCACACCTTCATTTCTGTTACTTTATTCTGTGGCAATCCTGCAGTATATTCCAATATGAGGAAATCACCAGAGCTGTTAATAGGCTAAGTCATAAGCAGCCACTTTAATTGCTCTCTGATACTGATTTTGCCAATCTGCAACTGTCCTATTGTAGGACAGAGATAAGGGAATATATACAGACTATGAACTATAAGAGCATGTAGGAATCAAAAACTGCTGTGCTTCCATCCTCAGCAATAGAATTGTTTGCCTAAAAAAGCAGCAACAGATGCAATACAGTATTCTTTTTATCAATTAGCAAATGTCACCAAATGCTAGGAAGAGAGAAAAAATCTAATTCCCCAGAATTTACAGTTTGTCTTTCTGAGCTAAAAATGGCTTCAATTAGAAATACACTTAATTAGCTTTCTGAAAGAAGAGGAGGTGACCACACAGAATTACATAAAATCCACAGAGTGTTGGGACAGGCTACCATTCTGTCTCTATTGCAGAAGTTCTTTTCAAGAAAATTGGTCAATCACTTTGAATTTGTGCAGCATCTAACATCATGGGACCTTTATGCTTGATCAGAGTCCCTAAAGGCAGCCAAAACACATTGTAAGTGATATGTGTTGTACATATCATCTTGGCCAGAGAATAAGATAGGCTATGACACAATAAATGTCTCCACCCACATTAATAACATTAATGTTTAGACATATATGTGGGGTAAAAATTGATGTTAAAAGCTGGGATACTGTGATTATCAGTTACTAAAAGTAACATTATTTTTAGCACACAGGGCAAATTATGAGCTAGGTTTAAGAATAGTACACAGAAAAGGGTTCATTCCCATAAGGCAAAACATAGTATATAATTAAGATCAAGCATTCATTACTCTAGGCTATATCTGCCAGAAAGAAGCAGGCATCCTGGTAAGATTTTCTAACATGCATGACCTGTGTGTTGCCAATTACTGTCTATTTGGACTATACGTATACAAGGTGCTTCCTAATCCAGGGAGTACAGCACAGAGATAAAACAGCGAATCCCGCTTTAAGCAATGTCTGTCATCTTTATCCCCAGGATTCTGACTACCATTATGTTAAGAACGTGTTATACTCTAAATTATTGTCTTTTTTTTTTTTTTTTTTTTTAATTGGTGGTATTTTTCACTCTCTTTCTCAGTTGTGCACGGCTGCTCCCCAGTTTGATATTCAGCTTGCCCTGCATGCATAGATTCCCCACTGTCATCACTGAAGACAGACACCGTTCTCAGAGGCACACAGCAAATTGTCTGTTTTCCCTATATGTGCAGATCCCTAGAGCATGCAGAAAGAGCAGAGGAAAGGCATACCATAGGGAGCTCAGAGCACTATTGTATCCCATGTATGTGAAGAATGCATCTTGCCAGAAAGTACAAGCATATGTCAGATTTGCAGCCTAAAGCACTTGTTTTTGTAAGCAACACACTGATTTCTCAATATTGGGTTGAACACCCGTTTACTATAAAACTGTATTCTCATATTTGAAGACAAATACTACCCACTGATTTGTGAATCTCTACATACACACGTCAATAGACAAATTAACAGATTTATTTTGCATTTTAGAGAATTTTAAGAAATGTGAGCAAAGAAAATCTTGACTCCTGCAAACAATGTGTAGTTTATTGCACCAGTTCAGGGGATCCTTTTATATTATTCCACAAACCTAATTCAGCAACGGAATAGTAATAAGAATTTGCAATGTATGGTTAGTGTCATCCCTCTTAAAAATTCATACAGCTGTCTGCAGGCTATGTGATTTAAAATATTTCATGCAAAGAAGTGAAGGAAATGAAAAATCAATTCTTCTAAAAACCGAGACAGAAGCTTGCTGCTTGTTCTTCTAGTTAACGTTCACACAGGTGAAAACTATCAGAGCTTTAAATAGTAGTTCAAAAGTATGCACCATAATTTGTAGAATAAAAGTCTGTAGCAAATACCAGATTCATGAATAAAAGAAGCCCCTCTTAATCTGCCTCAGTGGCTATGCTGCTGCTGGCTTAATGATAGCCTTTTCAACAGTGTACATATGAAGCAGCAGCTCAATATAGGGTGTAGAAGCACTAACCTCTATTGTATTTACCAACTAAGTATCTGAGAGTTCATAAGGTCAGTCTCCGATATTTCAGTATCCTCTAGTAGAACTCTCACCACAGTTCTGCATTAAAAATAAAGCAGTCAAACCCACCATTCTATCCATTTAATGCTCAATGCTGTTGAGCAATCCTGGACTACCTGTGCTGTTGCTTACATTAACAGCCCATGTTCAAGTGGCATTTTTAGATACTTACTACTTAAGCTTCCTGTCCCATAGTAGAATAGGGAGCTAAGTCTAGGGTTACCTGTCATCCACAATGAAGAACAGTCATGTCACAGTCATAGGAAGTAGACTTAGGAAGAAAGAAGGAGCAGAGGAATACTGTGCCCCACTGCAAGTCCAGGTGCATTGTATCTATTGGAATTTCAGTGTATTGGAAGTAACAAGGTCGTTCTTCATTCTTCTGAACATGCTACCAGACTTTTAGTGAAAGTAGTTTGTTATCTCATGTCTGTTCTAATTGCTGTGTGTGCTGGTTTGAGNCTGTGTCCCTGCATGCAGTACCAGGACAGTGGTTCAGTACTAGCTCTCTAGGGCAGTATGCTGCAGGATCTCCCTCTTCCCTAGATACCTTCCTTCCTTCTTAGTGACTATATGGGCCGAATTAGTCTTTGACATTCAAAAATATTTTTCCAGAAACTGTTACGAATTTAGGACGCAAGTGATAACTTTGTTGTTTTTAAAATGCACACAAAAAATGGGTTAAGGCAAGCAGTTTAAAAGGTCTAAAAATACCCTGACTGATTTTTTTTTTCCTTCTTTCATTGCCTTTCATCCTGAACATTGATAGGCCTTGTTTGCAGCCAAAACACTCCTGGCTGCTATCCCACATTACACTGTGTCATGTAAATGCACACAGTTTAAGGCAATACTACTTCAGGCATCCCTGCCTATTCTTCTCAGGAAGAATAGACCTAAGTCCTCTCTCCACCTTTTTGCTAGCAATGGCACAGAGATAAGGGCAGCACACATACAGAGTATGAGTCAGAGACACCTCTTCTCTTTATCATGCTGTCACCTGGGATAAAAGTAATAGCAAAGGAGTCCTTACACATAGGCTACTGGGCTGTTTTGAATACATCATAGGAGTTGCTGAGAGCATGAGAAGGACAGGTGTCACCAGGGAAAGGCAAGAGATGGAAGAAATTATAAATTAAGAGGATGAAAAGGGCAGGGAACAAAGAGAAGGTGGCCCATACATACTATATCCACTCACCCATATAACATGACAAAAGGAAGGCAATAAGACAAATATTCAGCCCATTTATCTTCTGTAATTGCCTGCATATCCATGCTGTTGTGCAGGAAATAGGCACTGTTCTCTTGCACTTAGACATGGAGCTCTCTTCATAGAAATGGCACAGGATTTAGTGAAAGCCAACCAGATTTTCTGAAGTCCTTTTAGGATGATTTTTCTTGTATTTGCATCACTTCAAGAAGGGAAATCACTGGTTAGTGTAACTGAAAATCTATGTTGTCTGTACAAGAGAGCACAGTCATTGAAATAAACATAGATGCCTACTGATATTTAAAGGGTGAAAAAGAAAAGGGATACTCTAACAGCATTCGCCATAGTAGATAGCTGTACAAAAATAAACCCCAAACAAATCAGCAAATTCACAGATAGTTCACTGTTACTTGAAAGTGACTGTGCATTTCTTTTATTAGTTATGAAAGCATTTATTTTACTCATATTTCTGTGTCTGTTTGCTTTAAGAAAAAAGACAAAGGCAATTTTACATTTTAAGAAGCAGCACAAGTTATAATGAGATTGCTATGGCCTTACAAAATATGCTATGTCTTTAAGAAAAGGTTAAATCAAAATGATCTGATAAATCACATGATGCAAGTTGTTGATTTATTGATGTGATAAATCACATGATTTACATAGGGGTCTGGAAACTGCATTTACTTTAACAATAAAAGCTAACTTTGAAGTGTTGCTTCAAAATCAGTGTAATAAAAAAATAAAAATACCCCAACAACACAAAGGAAATATATAGGCAACTTTATAACCACTATCAAGATTCTCTGTTAGGAACACTCAATCTCAGGACTACAAATGCATCATAAGTTCATGCATTTAAACTCAGATCTTTGAATGCACAGTTTAAACACAGAAGCCACCAAAATAAATTGCAAAGAATTTTTAAATAATAGCATCTATATAACATATGCTAAAACATAAAAATAACTGAAAAGTGCCAATAATATGTTAATAAAGATGGGATATTTATTTGCTTTAAAGTCCACGGAATATCCATAACTTGAAGACCAGTAATGAGTACGAGATGCTTTCTTTTGAAGGGGGCCTTCAAGAGGATGTAGAGAGACTGTTTACAAAGGCCTGTAGTGATAGGATGAGGGACAATGGCTTCAAACTAGAAAAGAGTAGATTTAGATTGGATGTTAGGAACAGGATATTTACTGAGGGTTGTGGAACACTGGAACAGGTTGTGCAGGGAGGTGGTTTGGGCCCCATCCCTGGAGATATTCGAAGTGAGGCTCGACAGGGCTCTGGACAGCCTGATCTAGTTGAGGATCCCCCTGCTTACTGCACAGGGGTTTGGACTAGATGAACTTCAGAGGTCACTTCCAACCCAGACCATTCTGTGATGCTGTGAGTTTTCAGTCTAGGGTGAGTCGACAACGGCTAAGAATTGATATTTTGTATGGGATAATGACAGGGAGTATATTTTTCTGTATATTAACATTAATGAAAATGTGGAATTATTGCAAAGATGGAAAAGGCAAAACTATCTAAGTCTTAATTTTCTATCTTGTAATCTATCCCTAAAAATCAAGCAAGCTTCTAGGAACATAACACTTGTTGGCAAGGCCCATATGGTATACTAGAACACCCACGTTTGTGAACTTAACTTAAAAGGGAAAAAGCAGTTGCTGGTGAGGAAAGTCTCATCATGGTGAACAGTCTGGTTTAATGTGGGTAGAGAGTAGTAGCATTAGAAACACATAACACAATTGCTAGATGGACAGTCTTCCTCTTTTGTCTTTTTCCAAGATAATATATCTATGCCAATGATACAGTACCATATAGAGCAGTTCAGTCAAGGTCATCATCATCCACGATCAGTGCTAGCTTGCTCTGGAACTCTAAAAGGCTGAAAGCCTAACACAGGGAAAATCACATAGATAAAATGCAATTTCAGCAAGAGCCACTAAAATGTCTGAGCAACAAGAGAGGAAAACTGGGAACATAAAACTAACTTCTTGAATGTGACAACAAAATTCCTGCTGAAATCTCTCCTTTTTTTTTTCTTGTCCTGCAGTGGTGAAACCATGCCAGTCTGACTTAATAATAAACAAGTAGATTAAGAACATTGACAAGGCCATACCAGGTCAATACCAGGTCAAATTAAATGTCCATCTAACCTGGTATCTTCTTTCACAGAGAGATAAAAACAGAAAGAGTATAAAAGTAGAATAAACTGTATTTGCCCTAAATGTTATCCAAGACTTCCAACAACCTATGGCTTAAGGGGTTTCTGAAACAGACTTTTCTATCTCAAGGATGCATTATGAAGAATGTGCTTTTTTTTTTTTTTTTTTTAAATCTTAGTTTACTTTGAACATGCCACATCATCTTTGTCTGATACCCCTGGTTCTTATATTGGAAAAGACAAATGCTCAAGATTTTATGCCTTGCCTCCTATCTCTTCCCAGCAAGCTTCTGTACAGGGCAAAGAGTAAACCTTTTTAGTTAGTGCTTTGTGTGTCCAGAATTGCATAGGTACTCAAGATGGAAGCAAGTGACAGATTTGAAGAGTGATATGACTCTTACTTCATTCTCTTTTCCTGGTAATGCCTAACAGTTTGAGAGGACAATGCATTTTAGGAGAATCTGAACATTAAGCCTGCTTTAAAACTGTTGATGAATCTTTAATATGTGCTGTTCAGACTGATGCTTCTGAGGTGCAAAGTGAGTGTAAACTCAAGGGAAAGTGCAAAGGCAAAATCAGCTAGACAGCTTCTTTAAGGGAGTGAGAGGAAGAGGAAGGGAAGGAGTGAGAAAAGGAAGAAGCAAGGGAGGAAGGGACATTGGAGGAAATCATATAACAAAATTTTAATGAATCCAGTATTTAGGCAGTTCAAATCTATAAAACATCAGCAGGTACCAACACCTGAGACTAGCACAACACTCCAGCAAATCAGAGTGCATGCAACAGTGTATATCCTAACAGTGTCCACATCCTAGCTGTTGTCAACTGCTCAAAGTGTCCCCCAAAGATAAAACTTGTAGCTGCACTTTCTCTGCTGCCACATCATGTGCAAAAATTACTGGTACTATATAGTAGTATCACAATAACCAGTCTTGCAAGCACAATTCTGTAGTGCTGCTGAAATCCTTGTAGGGATAGGACCATGCAGCATCCTGATACATTTATTGGAAGCTAGGAAAGTCTTTAATACACTTTAGGCAAATGGAGGTTTTGGATAAATGTGGTTCAGTATAGCACTGAAATGTCTCATTTTAGGATGTGCAAGTTATATAGAAGATAGATGCCATGTAATGTTATAAAATGCTTCAAATTAGTAGGTACTCTAGAAAATACTTATGCAAGTCCCCTCAAACAATAAATTGTTATTCTCATAGAATCACAGAAACATCCAGGTTGGAAAAGATCCTTAGGATCACCAAGTCCAACCTATAACCCTACTCTACAAGATTCACCTTATACCATATCCCCAAGTACCACATCCAAATGACCCTTAAACATATCCAGGGTTGGTGACTCAACCACTTCCCTGGGCAGCTCATTCCAGTGCCTGACCACTCTCTCAGTGAAAAACTTTTTCCTAATATCCAATCTAAACCTACCCAGTCTCAGTTTGAGGCCATTTCCCCTTGTTCTGTCTCCAGTTACCTGTGAGAAGAGACCAGCACCAGCCTCTCCACAATGTCCTGTCAGGTAGTTGTAGAAAACAATGAGGTCTCCTCTCAACCTCCTCTTTTTCAAACTAAACAGCCTCAGCTCCCTCAGTTGCTCCTCATAAGATTTCTTCTCTAGGTCCTTCACCAGCTTTGTTGCCCTCCTCTGGACCCACTCCAGCACCTTCACATCTCTCCAGTATTGCAGTGCTCAAAACTGAACACAATACTTGAGGTGTGGCCTTGCCAAAACCAAGTACAAGGGGACAATCACTTCCCTACTCCTGCTGGCCACGGCATTTTTAATACAAGCCAGGATGCCATTAGCCTTCTTGGCCACCTGGGCACACTGCTGCGTCATATTCACCTGCCTGGCTATTACAACCCCCAGATCCCTTTCTGCCAGGCAGCTCTCCAGCCACACTGCCCCAAGCCTGTAGCGTTGCTTGGGGTTGTTGTGACCCAAGTGCAGGACCTGGTATTTGGCTTTATTGAAACTCATCCCATTAATGTTGGCTCACTGATCTAGCCTATCCAAGTCCCTCTGAAGAGCCACTTTACCCTCATTCATATCAACACTGCCACCTAACTTGGTGTCATCTGCAAACTTACTGATGACACTCTCTGTGCCTGAATCAAGGTTGTCAATAAAGATGTTAAAAAGAAGTGGTCCCAACACAGATCCTTGAGGAACACCACTAGTGACTGGCCGCCAGCTGGATTTAGCTCCATTGACCACCACTCTCTGGGCCCTCCTGTCCAGCCAGTGCTTTATCCAGGAGAAAGTGTGCTCATCCAAACAAGGAGTAGTCAATTTTTCTATGAGAATATTATGGGGAACAGTATCGAAGGCTTTTCAAAACTCTAGGAATACAACCTCAATTATACTTTCTTAAGGAATTTGGAAGAAAAACTTCCAGTGCATTTAGACTGCAGTGGTTTCCTCAAGTTGGCATTTTAAGAAAGCACATAAATGAATTACGTGGTTTTGTACGTTCTGAGTTGTTTGGGTTAGTTAGTCCTGGATTTGCATGAATTGGGACTGCAGAAAATGGTCTGTAATTTTGATTAATCACTGATTTTTTTCCTGTTCAATTTTTCTTACCAGTGTTGCTAGTAACAATCCTTGTAGTGGAAGGGATTGCTGTTGCACAGAAGACACAAGGTACAATTCTGATTTAATGATTTTCTTTTCATAAAATGTAACAGGTTTATATTTTTTAATTAAGCAATATATAAGTAAAAGAAAATGTATTCTAGTATTAATAGACCTTGAATTACCCATATAAATTCCAGTGTTTTCCATTTCCCCCTTTTTATTGCATTGTTTTCCAATTGAACAGAGCTATTCAGTAACAATGAGTGTGGAAGTTCATTTGCCCAGTTAAAATTTTATGGATTTAGACCTTAGAAATGTGAAAAAAACCACCATGGAAACTCATGTTTTCTGTATCTGACAACAAGCTTTTCAAATAGTCCACCCACAAACATGTTTGAAGCCTGCTGAGTGGGGAGGGCATCAGTTTTATAAACCTTATTTTCTCATATGTGGGATTAACCCACACTTATGAAAGATGAATTCCTTGAACTAACACCTACAGAATTTCCTTGAACAATTTCTGCAGGAGAGGCTCAGATTTCACCCCCATAAATCAAAAAGCTGCACAAAGTATCAGTGGAAGATGATGTAATTTACTGGAGACAGCCAAGACCTGTATAAGCATGGACTCCTCAAAGGTCTACAAAGAAAAACCACATAAATATAAATAACATTATGAGAACACCTAGTCTATAGAGAAAAGAACCTACATAAATATAAATAACATTATGAGAGCACCCGGTGAGATTTAGCAAAAGTCTTGCAGAAACCACATATGCTATGTCTTAATCTCTCTACTTCTAATGATATCTAGGAGAAGGGCCAAAGTTACTTAAGGAGAATGTCACGGGGATGACACTATTCCCAACTGCTTTCTCCTTGGCTCCTGCAAATGGTTCAGCATGGTGCACTAGCTCAGTAAACTGCATAATCTCATAATTTCCCTCTACATCCAGAAGCTTTGATCTTAAATTAGCTTTGGTCTCAAATTAGACACTTAGCTACCAGTGCAATCTACCTATTGCTAGTAATTTTATTAACTATCATTGCTATATTTAATGTATTTATATACTCTAATTAATTCTGTTATAAGCATTCCAACAAATTATTGTATATTCAACCTAAAAGCCATGTAATTCAGTATATTCTGGAATCCAGAGCAAAAATACTTAATAAATTTTGGATTATATTTGCATAGGAAGGGAGAAGGCATAAGCCATAAAATAATGCTGCTGTATTAGCAGTTGCTGTGACTATTTGACTTAGAAAGAAGAGCATCTTCTTATATAGGATATGCATTATGTCAGTGTTATACTTTCACAAAATCAAATTTGCATGCTTGCAGGAGAAATTTATTTCATCAGGTGTTTTTTCACTTAAGGTGGGCAAAACATTGGAGTAAACCGCATTCCTCCCACCCAGTGTGACAACTGGGTACGGACAAGCAATGGAGGACATTTTGCTTCACCAAACTACCCTAACATGTACCCACCAAATCAAGAGTGCATCTATATCTTAGAAGGTACACACTATATTTCTGTTTTGTTGTGTGGTAATCTTACTGTTAAATGGATAGATAACCTTGAACTGTTAAAACTGTGTCATTTTACTGTACCGTCAAGTATTGTATAGCCATACTGGTAATATAATCAATTCTGCAGTCTTTTGGTTGAACAAGAAGCTAAATACACTCCCTGCAGTGATAGTATCAAATTAATAGAAAATACAGACATTCAGGAATTAGCTATATGGAATGAGAAATAGCCTCACAGCCAGAAAAAGCACCATTAGATCTACTGTAATCTATGAAGTCACAGAACTAGTAAGATTAAAATTGTAGCTTGTTATCTTAATATCACTTCCAGTATTGCTGATAATAAACTCCAAAAGATGGTTGAAGACTATCTTCATCATTTCCCAGACCATACTGTGTTATTCTGTCTCACACGCAGAAAAGCTTTATGCTATCCTTTATTAATAAAAAAGACACATCCGACTGCCATAGCACTATACTAAAAATATGGAGATTTTAGTACTGCTGCAGTCACTATTAAAATAATGTGATGAGGAGAAAAAAATTCATTAACTAGAATAAAACCATTTTCCAATGAGAATATCTTGGATAAAGGCTGCAAGACTTGGGACACATTAATTATTTTTTCTTCTTATTAAAATGCACCCAAAATGCACCAGTCAGCTAAAAATGTTAGTATCAGATTCATATCAATTAATTGAAATATTTTAAGTAATATGTTTCAGTGAGTTTTTATTTGTACAGTATAGTAGTGGTTCACAAACAGCCTCATTTTTGCTTGGGTGCATGCTCATCTGAAGGTTTGCATCTTACTCGCCAATGAAGGCCCTGGAGAGGAGATAGCCTGTTCAGCTTCAGAATTTGGCCATAGCAGGTCCATTGCTGGATCTTCCTTGCACGAGCTAGTTCCCGTGGGACACAGAATCATTCCCGTGCCTTGGTCCTCACAGTCCTTACACAGAATCATGGGTACATGAGTGAGACCAGGTTTCTTCAGAATCTTTAGCTAAGATATGGTCTTTCATGCAGACCACTGGCAGGATGTGCCAGCAGCTACAAATGTTTTATCTCATGTATGAGTAAGGTCTAAAGTCTAAACACAGAGACATAAAAGTAATACCCTTTTGTGTTCTGAAGCAGCAGCATGTGATTCTTTAGTGCTGTCATTCTAGATACCAATTAGCATCTCAAAGTATCTCAACAGATGATAAGAACAAGAAACAGTAAAGCTATTCATACAAATGAGTCAATTAAAAGCTACAGAAGTAAAATGTCCAGTCACAAAGTAGCCATAGCTGTATCTTACCAGGATTTAGTGATCTGATCCAAATCTTGATATTAGGCTTGCACTGGTTCAGTCTTGTCAATATCTGTAGTAACCTGCATGTTAATACCGTATACACTTCTCTGAGTGTTCTAATAAAGGATGTCTCCTGCCAAAGGATCTCCAAACTTGGGCTTAAGGTTTAAGAAATATACCAGTGAATAGTTCTCTGTATGTTTTTTCTTTTAATTCTTTTCTGCATCACTCAATTTTTTTTTTCCTTTTTTATGCACTTTGCTTCCATGAAGCACTACTTTTAATTCATATCTTAATATTAAACTTTACTGTAATACGTTTGCATGTACATTAATATCTGTTACATGTGATGTGTTATATTTATGTAATTTCTGAATTTTCAACAATGCAAAAAAACCTCCATAAATTCTCATGAAAAAGTATCTTCTACACAATAATTTTTACATTTTTTATTACAGTGTATCTGAGTTTTTGTAACAGACTCCCAGATGTATTTTGAGAAGTTTCTGATTTCTTTTTATCTTGCTGGTTTGGAGGCTTGTCTCTTCATTATTTCACATCTTCATGTGTTTTTATATAGTTCTTCATTTAATCTTGTGCTTGATTTTTGATGTCTAGCTGCTCCACGACAAAGAATTGAGTTGACCTTTGATGAACCTTATTACATAGAACCCTCATTTGAATGTCGGTTTGATCATCTGGAGGTTCGAGATGGACCTTTTGGTTTCTCCCCTCTCATTAATCGTTACTGTGGTCTGAAAAGTCCTGCACTAATTAGATCAACAGGGAGATTTATGTGGATCAAGTTTACTTCTGATGAGGAGCTGGAAGGAAAGGGATTTCAAGCAAAGTACTCATTTATACCAGGTAAAGATGCCTAAAATTCAGACCAAGTTAATGACCAGCTGCTCCCACTGTACTCTGGATGTGTTCATGCCAGTAGTCTAGAGCTCTATTTCATCATAGGTGCTTAGGAAGGCAAAGATACAATGCAACAGTTACAGTCTTAGTCCTGCTAATCCCACAGCATACTTGACTAGAAGTATTTTGGGAAGACTAGAAGACCATTTTGGGAAACTGAGTGAAGGAAATTACAGGTCTGTAGTTTGTTAGTGAAGAAGTCAGTTGTTCTTGTTCATGCTGAAGATTTTAGCAGCTTCCCGGTTTGTAACTCTTAACTCATAGCAGTTTCACCAGTGGTAGTAATGAAAAGAGTATTGATGTAGACAAAGAGCTGCCATTTTCAATAGCTTGTCTTCTAGGAATATAAGACACTGACAAAAACACCTGAAGCAAATCTACAATAGCAATTCCAGCCAGATGCAAAACATTTTAAATCTCCATTCCGAAAAGCCAGAGGAAATATCTGTACAGCCCAAGCATCAGCTCTAAGTATAACTAGACTCTCTTAAACCACAGGCTCAGACAACCGAATTGTTCTTTGCTCAAAGTACTGTGTAGTTTACAGGGTATGAAGGAGAGGATAATATGCTGACAGTGCCTTTAGACAAACAAAAAGTACATCTGCTCTGTCAGGCCATTTAAAATTGGCAGGGCATTCTTCTTACAACAAAATTTGACCTGATATCCTTGTGCAATGGTTGACTGCAGTACTTCATAGATACTATACATGTAGTTATCAGCATTTTATTGTCCCTTGGGACAAAAGACAACATAAATATGTCAGCTCTACTACTACTACTATAAATGTTTATACAGGCATAACTTTGTAATGTCATCTTTATCTAACTGTTCTTTACTCCTACAGCACATGAAAATACTAGATGATTATATATTACTGCTTATAGAATTGTAATACCTTGCTAGGGATTTAGATTTGGAAACTCTTTGGATTAACATGGTGACACTGGGAATATGTGCTAGAATGTTTTCATATGGACAGTATTTAGGCTTTTTGCCAAGTCCATTTGCAGTATTTTCATTAACATCACTTTCAAAACTAACTTAGCCTGCTTCCAGGATAGAACTTTAAATCTACATTTAAACTGTATATTATTTTTACAATAGGTTGAAGCAACTGAAGCAGTGATATTTTTCTTGCATTTTCTTTCTTCTACATTTAGATAGAGTGTTGTGAAATATGCTTGAATTGTGAAAAAAGGAGACATGAACTTATACACCCTCTTCATAAAAAAACAAATAAAACCACCCTGTTCACTAAGAAGGTTCAAAATCTTGCAGAATTTTGCATAGTGTGATAATAGATTTCACTATAAGTAACCAAAACAGAGGCGAGCAAAGTAGGCATTTTCTCAACTCTACTGAGTGTTAAGCTCAGGATTGAGGCACTGTACGGAAAGTGATAAACTTGTACAGAGAAACATTTAGAGAATCACAAAAAGAGCCAAATTCTGCATCGTAACTTGGAAAACAATTTTGAACAAAACAAGCATGCACTTTTACATGAAATGGTGCTTTCTTTGCATAGACCAAAATTTCACATATATACACACACACAGCTCTTCAGAGTGTGGTTTCTCTGGTGATCTTCTGTGCTGCAGCTGTGAACAGGCTTATCTTGGCAAGTTTCTATGCTAATTTGTGAGGAAACACTAACCTGATCACTGAAATGTAAACCTTGGACATCCCAGCTTATTAGTGACTCATTTTTAGTCAAGTCCTATTGTCAGTAGTCAAATACCATCAGTTAGCCATTAAGAAAAAGTATATTCTTACTTCACCAGTAGTATGCATACAGTATGCTACTACACATACATACTCCATTTACACATCAGATTTAGAAGAGAGCAGACAAAAGTGCAATCAAGGTGTAATTCTTCCTCATAAACAATGTCTAGAACTGTGCTATGTGGTGTAACAGAGGAGGCATGGGTAGCCAAGGATAAAATATTGAACTATCCTTTTATATTCCTTATTAATATTAGCAATTTCAAAGTGTTGATGTATTCTACTAAACTATTCCAGTTCAAATTGTTCAGAACTAGACAGACTGATAAAGATGATGCACATAGAAAGATCCCCTGTACTCTTGTGGAGCTCAAATTATGACGATGAACACTGGCATAGTTCAGAAATGTAATGTAGGAATAAAATACTGAATTGTAGGCTTTGGTATTAACTCCGGAAATCTCTGAGCTGTCAGTATAGAAGTACCTTGTTCAGATAAGGTCAGACTTTGTGAAACAATGCTATAATCTAAAAATAATTTCTCCAATTGATTGAGTAAACTTTCTAGCAATTTTTATTGTGAAATAATAAAAAATGGACATAATCTTCAGATTGTATTAAACTTTGAATTGATTCTCAAGCACTGATAACCCCTGTGATTCATGACTTCTTTCTATTACAGATCCTGACTTCACTTACCTAGGAGGTATTTTGAATCCCATCCCAGGTCTAGTATTACAGTAGCAATTTCTTTATATTCAAAATTTTAAATTAATACCATGTTAAATTTAACATCAAGGTATATGTTTTCCCTAGATTGCCAGTTTGAGCTCTCAGGAGCTGATGGAATAGTACGCTCCAGTCAAGTAGAACAAGAAGGGAAAACAAAACCAGGACAAGCAGTTGACTGCATATGGACAATTAAAGCTACTCCAAATGCTAAGGTGGGTCATATCCTTCAGCATACAATGGGTTTCCAAATCATTAGTAATGTAATAGTCACTAGCTGTGATTTGTGTAATGTCTCACTGTCACTGAAATTATGTATCACTGCCTTTAGAAATCCAGATAGAGGATTACTTCTGAAATTAAACTTACACAGTAAGTCCACAGTGTTGTCTTCCTATTATTATTTAAAACTTAAAATATAAAAGAGCCACGAAAAGTGTTTAAGCAACAGTTTTCAAGGGCATTTGACTGTGGTTTTATTGGAACACTGCAGGCAAAAATGCTTTGATAAATTCCAGTTAATCCTGCCGCCGTGGTTTAAAGTCTCCAGCGGTTCTGTTGGAGAATTTGGTTCAAAGTCGGCAGAACATGTACCTGCTTCTCTCCAGTCTAATTCATAAGTCCAGAACCTTAAAACTCACTTTCATCATCAGTTTGAGATAAAATGAAAGGCTCTACCTAGAAACAGCTGACTTAGCTATAGTACCACACCTACAATAACATTTACTAGCGCTTTTCTGCTCAAGCCATGAAAGGACATAGTAGCTTCTCAAGACAAAAATCAGGACAAATTACCAAGGTAGCTGGTATTTATGATTATGTCTGTGGAACTAGAGACTGCTTACAAAAACATCGCTAATTTATGCTCATTAAAAACAACTTGAGCTTTATTGTTGTACAGAGAGAAGGATAAAATCCTATTTATAATTAAAAATCACCATAGCTGCAGCCTGTTTAAAAAAATATCCAACATCTATGTTTCAGAATCATATACTTGTTAACACTGATGAGTTGCACTGAAGAATACATTTTTTTCTCCATATAGCCTACCCATCTGTAATTTTGCTTCTGTTTCTGTCTTAAAACACATACTACTGCATGCATGTACACAAAAATTAAAAATATTTTTAAGAAGTTTGTGTCAAGATGACAAACTTAGTCTATGCTTTCTTACACACTCCTAATACTTAACTAACCAGCCCTATTCATCAACATCCAAAATAGTTCTAAAACAGCAACCTAAAAGATGGTAATAAGAGGACAAGACAAGGAAGAAACTTGAACTTCATTAATATATTTGAGACACTGAGGAAATGACTCAACTCCCAAGAGCCCTATATTATCCTAAGTAATAGTAGCAGTTTTTGCAGAAACAATAATAAAACCATTTTCTGTCTACAATGCCACTTGAGTGCAGCACGTTTTGTTAAGTGTTTTAATAAATTACTACATGTTGCCAGAAGGCAGAGTTATAGTTGGGTCAGTCCTGAGATTAGATCATCATCCTAAATTATTAAGTTAAAACATTACAGATAAATAATTCTTATATTCTGACAGTGTTTCTCAAGCTTCAATCCTGGCAGAATTATGATGATAAAATCTTATTAAGTCTGATATGGTGCAGTCTCTTGAGAAAAATAAGCATATACATTTTTAATTTCCTCAGTTTCATTTTGTAATAATGATACATTTTTAAAACTGACACAACTGCAGCAATGTCTTTAAAGTCTGCATAACCAATATTTTATAAATTACCTCTGGATTTCAGAAAGTTACTAGGAAAATAAAAATAATTTAAGATTGTGGACCTTTGATATCTACTTGCCTAATGGTAAACAAAAGGCACTTTTGCAGAGCTGAGCTCTTTTAATACACAGACTAGCTCTACTAAAAGCATGCTAATTTATTTTTAGCTTCCATTGTAATTTCACAGCAGAGACATCAAGTCAGTCACTAAATGAAAATACCATCTCTCAGCCCAAATACTACACTTCCAGCTCACACCCATGTTTGTGACATGTGACATCAATGACAGACAGGCTTACAATGCAGTTGAGAATTTCCATCAGTAAATCTAACCAAGACAGCAAGAAAAAAAATTATGAAATTATGTATACTGAAAAAAAATTGTGAGATGAAGCATGAGATAATATGGCACAGGCTTTGACACTAGCTGAGGTTAAAAGTGAGATACGACAAAAGAGCAGAAAAATAGGTAGGTAATATAGTGGTAGTGAACATGGTATTCATCTGTGCTTCTTCCTTGCTTCACCAACTAGGCAAGGGTTTCATATTCATGTCATAGGAAGATGCATGAAAAACTCCACAGTGCAAAAAGTTTTTAGCATTCCTATCAGCCAGAGAGGCAACTGTAAACTTTAAACATATACAGTCTAGACCCCAGTTTATAGGATGACCTCATGGACAGAGGAGGAGCAGACAGATTTCTTCTCTTACAAAATAACGGCTATCTGAGGAATTTTTAATGTTTAAAGGCAGACTTGTCATCATGTTTAGGTGACTTAGTTACCTCATTAACTTTCACTAGAATTTTGAGAATCCAGTACAACCATTTGCGATTAAAAGGATCCATGATCTTTTCACGTGGTTCTAACTGAATTGCAGTCTTGTGTATGTTTCCTGCTCCAGCAAAATAAATTTTTTGCTTAGTCTTCCAGTGCAGTCTTGGTCTTCTAATTGCATATGTTCTAACACACATGCTGCCTTCTCTTGGGTTAGATTTCTGCTTTGAAGCAATGAAGATTGTTTTAAACTTAATTATTCTTAGACAGCCAGCTTTCTTTTCTCCAATTTCCATTAGCTTTTATTCTGAAGCAAAAAATTTTAACATCTTTATTTTAGTTCAGCACTTTTCTGGATAGGCTCTTCTTTATATTTTAACATTGCTAATAATTAAAAGAAAAATAATCAAAATGCCATTACCATTCTTTCAGAACATTTATGCGTCTCTTATATCTCTTCTGTAGTAATAGACTGCACATTTAGCAGAGCTGCTTAGGGCTTTGTTCAGCAAGTGTGCTGCTTTTTACCTTTTTTCCCCAAGAAGAACAGAAATATATCAGTTGATTATCAGGTAAAGATTGTTTTAAGGAGGAGGAGAAGTGAAATAGGTAACTTAAGACAAGCTTCAAGTAATAATCCACATTAGCATTTAATAAGAAAGTATGTTCAAAAGTGTTGTGACTTTTGAGTTCCATGTGTAAGGGGTCAAACATCTTATTCAAGATTTGCTAAGAAGGAAAACTGTCTTTTTTCTATTACTTTTCCTAGAAACACTAATCTCTCTTTTCTAACAGATTTATTTGCGGTTTCTTGACTATCAAATGGAGCATTCAAATGAATGCAAAAGAAACTTTGTTGCTGTATATGATGGAAGCAGCTCTATTGAGAACCTGAAGGCAAAGTTTTGCAGCACCGTAGCAAACGATGTCATGCTGCAGACTGGAACAGGTGTGGTACGAATGTGGGCAGATGAAGGCAGTAGACTAAGCAGATTCAGAATGCTGTTCACTTCATTTGTGGATCGTAAGTAGATTTTTAAATGCTTATTCTCCTGATATCAGGGTATTTCAAAGTGTTAAAGGAAAAGCATCAGCTATATATTTTGCAGCATAGAAAAGGTTGTTTCTGTTTCCTTCACATACTGGGAGGTAAATTAAATATTTTCTTTAACACAGTTAAAGCTTACTGCTTCCTTTGAGTACATGGTAGCAAATAATTGTAGGTTAAACAATAGACTGGTTGGAAATGTGCAACAGGCATTTAATAAACTTCAGGTATTGTGAATTTCAGTAAATATCAGTTGCAAGATTGATAACTGCTTTTCAAGTAGCTTGTATTTCAACAACTAACATTAGTGATAGTGCAAATTATTCTAGCTTTTAAACTAAGAAAATGCCATGAATTCTGCCCAAGAAATTATCTATTTGTATTATAAATATTGGAGTGGTTGAGGTTGATTGTGAGAGGTTTAAATAGTAACTACTAAAGCTAGATAACTTCATAAACTTACAATTTTAAAGCAAATCAAAAGCCACTCTCAGAAGACAGTCTGCAAAGGTACCTGGTTACTCTTATTTACCTTCTAACTTGTGTCTGAAAAATGTTTCATGTGTTTTTAAATAATCTAGTGATAAGTAGTTTTTCTAACTGAAAAGGGGGAATTGGTGTTTATCATAGTTCTGGATCGTTAAGCTATTTTTCTCTTCTGCCTTATTAGTGATTTGTAATTATATGAAGCCAACCATAAAACGATCAATATTTCTGAAAAGATTTACATAAATGAACTAATTGTGCATGACAGTCACCTAACCACACTTAGTGCTGCTTGCAGATTTGAGTAAGTAATTCAGCTAACAGCAATGTTAAAAATCAATGTATTTGATTTCTGGCTTGATTCAATACTTGAATAATGCTGGATACAAAGAACACTGAACATTGCACCAGCATTACACAGCTGTTATGAGAAGAGTCCAGCTCTGTCCTTGAAGTCCTGGACTGGAACCAATCAGTCATCATGACTTTTAGACTTAGTACTCCCCAAATAGCAGGCAAAAGAAAAATGAAGTCCATTTATCCCATCTTTATGAACTTGTGAAGAAAAGCCATTTCCAAAAAAGGTTCAAGAAATGCCACAGGAATGTAGAAGAGATGTAGTGTTAGTGAATTGCGAAGCAGCAGCAGAATGCATCATCCAAAAATACAGAAACATGAAAAAATTCCCCTATAGTGGGAAACAAGAAAGAAAATGTGGTTTACATCATATAATTCTTCCTCTGTGCCTCCAAAAGAACTACAACTCCAAAGAGATCCATACTGAAACACCAGCAAATACACATGGATCCGTGAAAGCCACTCTGGACATGAATTTTGTAGATCCTACTTTATCTTACAGTCAGGAACATTTTAGTAGATGTTGTAGCCTATTAAATATGTAGCCTTTTAAGCTATTATCTTTAAACAGTGGTCTTATTTATCCTTTATAAAGTAAAGCTTGCACACTGTTTCTTTTCAAATTCAGAAAGAAAAGCTACTTAAATCTTTTCTCTCCACCTGTGCTAATAAAGCCTTCCTGTAGTCTGCATCTCATGAGACCCCAGCTGGAGTACTGCATCCAGTTCTGATGCCCACAGCATAAGGAACACAAGGGACATAAGGGACACAAGGGACATAAGCTGCTGGAGTGGGTCCAGAAGGAGGCTGCAAAGATGATCAGAGGGCTGGGGCACCTCCTTTGTGGGGGCAGGCTACAAAACTTGGGACTGTTCAGCCTGGAGAAAAGAAAGCTCCAGAGATGCTCTTAAAAAATACACTCTAAATATATTCTGTTTTACATTGAAGTGCTAGAACACTTGTGCTACAATTGAAGCACAGGTGTCCTATATGGAATTCCTTTCCAGGTTAATTAAGCAGTAACAGAAAGTGAATACTTCAAGCTTTAAACTTAAGCTTTAAACCAATAAGTATAGGTTACCAAAATTCAATGCAGTAAGAAATGAGAAGACATTGGATTTAGGGAATGTAAATTCAGAATTGAAGGTCTGAATTTTCTTTTCTCCTAGGCATAACTCCTCTTTTTGTTACTCAGACTGTGAAGCCTAACTGAAGGATTAACTGAGAAACGCTATATTCAGGACTACTCATCCTGCTCTGCTATACCCTTTTGGTTTCACATTGTTTCAGAGAATCCACACTGCTCAAAAATAAATTCTTTCTACGAAAGCAAATAGTAAAATATCTATCACACATCTTTGCTGTTTGATACATAACTGACTCCACTCATAATAGATGTTTCTGTCATAAAAATACCATATAACTGAGACAGGAAAAGCAAGAATCAGTTTGTTGTCCAGTATCTTGAATTAATAAGAATTCCCTTGTATATTATGCAATATCCTGCAAATAATTATTACTACATTAAAAAATTTTTTTCTAATGTCAAGCATGCACAGAAACATCAGATCTTTAGAGCAGCTTTCCAGTAAATTTATTTCCTCAAATTTCTAGCTCTATGTAGACAGATTTATCAGATAAAAAGCAAAACTGTACTTTCTCAATCCCTGCATTAGCTCTAATAGGAGGATCTAAGAGCTTTGATTCACAAGCAGGAATGACTTACATGCCCCCCAGTTACTGAAGTCTCTTGCAATTACTGAAACAGTCCTCCGCAAGCTAAAATCTGATTTGCCTTAAGATACTAATGGGCTTTAAAATGCAGATGTCAAGGGACTGCTTCACAACAGCTACACAGCAGATGCACAGACTGAATAAATAGATAATTGATGGTGAGCATGCGATTTTGAAGCATTAAGTTTTATAAGACAAGTATTAAAGCCTCCGTCCATTATCTGTCTTGTGTGACTGACTCTATCTGATACCCATTTTGAGTTAGAATTTTTTTATAGCAAATAATACACCTGAAAGCATCACATGAAGGGCCACTAAGTACTTTGATAATTAGTGATGTTTAAGTGATCGTGATTGAAACAAAGATAGAGTACACGTTTAAAAAAATACTAAGAATTTACTGGGTTTATTATCACTAAAAGTTCCTAATGTTTTCTTTCTCTTCTCTCCTGCAGCTCCCTGCTCAGGCAATACTTACTTCTGCCATAGCAACATGTGCATCAATAATTCTTTAGTCTGCAATGGCATTCAAAACTGTGCATACCCATGGGATGAAAATCACTGCAGAGGTGAATATAGTGCAAAGTATAGCATATGTGAGCTAGACTGGTCAGTTTGCCTGTCAAGAAAGTCATGAAGTGTCTTTTTTCCTGGAAATATGCTGAAGACAGCTATTCTACTAATCTTAGGAAGGTGTTCCAAATTTTTTATTTAAACTCAGGAGACATGTAAGCATCCTGAATATTGATCTTACAACTTTATAATTAAATCTCTTCCTCTTCAGCATAAACTATTTTAAAAGGATGTCAGCTTCTTAGGAAATAGAATTTAGTATTTGCCGGGTTGTGTCTATCCATTTCTAAACTTTAAATGCAGCAAGGATCACAGGTAATAGCTTTTTAGAGAAAAAATGCAGAGCTGGAAAAAGACTGACAGTTCTTCAAGCACAAAAAGCCTTTCTCAGGGCTGGAACATAAGTGATGATCTTCAAAGACAAATGTATTTTAAAAACATTTGTGTTAAGTAGTTAATCACAGAAGATCGTACAGTAAATGCAGCTGCTGCGTATGATGCGAGAAAGGGTGGAGGGAAGGAGGAACTGTTAGGAAGAAAGAAGTCACTGCTTATGCAAAATGAACGCATGTAAATCACTGCTTTAGAACATGGGGCAGGGCAGTATTGTTCAAACAATCACAACTGCAGTGAAGATCTGTTTCAATATCAGACTGCTTCACTATCAGGAGATAGATATCTGAAAATAATATAAAATAGCTAGTGTAATACATTTTTGTCTATGCAGGCTTTTCTGCCCCACTAGTGAATGCTGCAGTTTTAGTGTAGAATTCTTTTTCAGTTCCCTAGGACAAATACATTTACCAAACAAAAATCCAGCTGGAAAATTTTAATCTTCAAATAAGAATTTCAAGTATGGAAAATTATCTTGCTCTGATGCTGCCATCTTGTGTGTTTTCATATGAAGTACTAGCCAAAAGTGCCATATGATTTGAGTTGGTTGGTTCTTCCTGCTCTGCCCCCTCTTCTTTTCCAACTGACTTATTACTGTACTAGTAAAACTGGAATATTTCTATGCTAAAGCTCCCAGTGTTGAAATGGGTATAACAGACATTCACAATAGATGCAGTTGTTAAGTTCCCAAGAGATGTGAAAACAAATAGCACAGTTATTCTTGAATCACCACCATGATAATAATTCACTTTTAAAGAACTAGGTAATATTAAATCTCGGTTTTCTTCTACTGATACCAATGAGAAGGTTACCAGCAGGAACAAACCCTGGTAAGAGAAATACCATCTGTAGCTGTATTTAACCTATTTAAGGTTAATTTAAGCCTATTTAATTTGTGGATTTTGGAATACAAACTGACCAATAGAGGTTGAGGATCATTGAAGCCACAACCCAGCTGAGTCAGCGTGCACTGAATTTTCATACAATAGCCGCTAATGCAGAGTGAGAATAAGACTTGCATTAGACATGCACAGATGCAGTAGCAGTATGATAAATCCCATTGACATACGAGTCTAGTCTCCACTGCCATTAAGTCATTTCATTAATATGGCAGTTATGTGACAATCACAATACAGCTTGCTTGGTTTTAATACATGATCAAAAGTGTAGAAAATAATAAAAGCCTTATCATATTTTTTTTTTCTCTTGCAGAAAAGAAAAGAACTGGATTGTTTGAACAAATCACCAAAACTCATGGAACAATCATTGGCATCACATCAGGGATAGTTTTAGTTCTTCTCATCATTTCAATTCTAGTACAAGTAAAGCAACCTCGCAAAAAGGTTATGGCTTGCAAGACTGCTTTCAATAAAACTGGATTCCAGGAAGTATTTGATCCTCCACATTATGAACTATTTTCACTAAGGGACAAAGAAATTTCAGCAGATTTGGCAGATTTATCGGAAGAACTTGAAAACTATCAGAAAATGAGACGCCCTTCAACAGCTTCCAGATGCATTCATGACCACCACTGTGGCTCCCAGGCCTCTAATCTAAAACAAAGCAGGACAAACCTCAGCTCCATGGAACTTCCCTTTCACAACGACTTTGTGCAGCCTCAGCCAATGAAAACATTTAATAGCACATTCAAAAAAAGTAATTACACTTTCAAACAAGCGCATGACTGCCCTGAGCAGGTGATAGAAGACAGGGTGATGGAAGAGATTCCATGTGAAATCTATGTTAGAGGAAGAGAAGAAGCACAAGGTTCATTATCTATTGACTTTTAATTTCCTAGTGAAGGTGGTATCAGTGTATATACAAGATGCTTGTGTACAGTAACTGTGTATATATTAAAAGTGTACTATATGCAGCGTGTGAGATGCACACACTTTTAGCTTACTCTACTATTCCATTTACCAAAAAAACAAAGTCTTCATAACCCATTCTTGCTGAAACATGGTGGATTTCCTTCCATCTTCCCAAGCTACCTATCTAAAGGAGGAGTAAAGACTTTGCATGGAAATTAAAAGTTAAGGATATTGGAAGAACATAACCCAACTATTAATCACTGAACACTGAAAACAATGACTACTGCTCTCTTCCTCACGATTTTCTCTTCTTTAGATGTCTGTTTTTTGAGACAATTTTAATACCTCATTTCCGTAAATAAAAGTAGTTAAGTGCACCATGTGTATGTCAACATAGGTGTCTTACTGTATTTGTCAAATTGGAAGTAGAGCTAGAGTTAAGTGCCAGTTGAGACTCAAGAATTGTTCCAGCCATCTGTTTTTTCATCTTGCCTACCATTTATATTGCCTTTAATTATTAGTTCATCACTCTATGCTTTGTGAGAAACAAGTGAAAAAGAATACTGCCTTTTAAAAACACTGAGTTATAGTAATTTTAGTACTTTTGGAAATATATCGTTTTTGCAGCTTTTGGTTAAAGCACAATACTCGTGTTATTCTAGATACAGACCTTGACAACAGTCTTCTTTCAAGATGCTTTAGGATTTTAAAATATTCAGCCATATATTATAGATCCATATGGTTCACTACTTTCACAGCTCTCTAGTTAGAAAACAGTTTTGTTCCTGTGTTCTCAAAGTATTTACATAAATATACTGTACTGTACATTTGTGTCTTAAAATAGGCTCTTACTCCTTATTGCAGCCAACCTTCCCTACCAAAATCAGTGATGATACTTTTAGCTCATGTCCTACTTGCCAGAAGAGAAGCGCTCTGAGGTCTGTGTGATTACCAGGTACATGATGATACTGGAAACAGAGAAATCTCAAAGTAACCCTTATGGAATCCTTCTTGTGGCCCTTGTTTCCACTTGCAAAATGGCACATTTCATACCTTTTTTACCGGTGGTTTGGACCTAATTTAAAAATTTTTACAATTTTTTAAAAAAATAATAATTCTCATTGTGGTTCTTAAACTTTTTTACATAGTTTGATACTGTACACAGTGTTTATTAAATCAAAATCTAGCACCTGTACAGTAAGCTTGTTTCAGTGTCTGTATTAGCAGCAGCTCTAACATGCAGAGGCTGCTGCATACATCACAATTTGCCAAGAATATTTAATATGACTTCCACATTAGTCTACATTTTATTTCCTGGTTTGTCTGGGTTTATTCTGGTATTTTGTTTACGGGAAACCTTTCAATAAATGTGTCCTACCAGCTTGCACTGAGCATATCCTTAATTTACAAATGTATGTAAAACCATAATACTGGTTGTCCTGAATGTAGTACAAAAAAAACCCAAAACAAAACAAACAAAAAATCGATTCTAATATATGACCCTAGTAACAGAAAAATCTTTTCTTTAAAGTAAAAGCTCAACAACAGCTGTAATTACTCTCAAAGAAAGTACTATACCTTTTTTACAAAGATAAAAAAAGAAAAAGAAAGGATAATTGAGTATCTTAAACACTTCCCAATTTCAAAATTCATTCTCTCTGATGTCTTGAAAGAACAGAAGCCCCCAGATCAGATGCCTATAGTTGTAGACTGATGTCGGTTTTGTGCTGGTCCCAGAATGTATTTCAATTTGACAAAATGAAAACAGGTATTATTTTCAGCTGCATTTCATGCATAAGTGTTAAAAAAACCCACAACCACCACCAAAAATCTATTAAATTCGACTTGAAAACTTTTCAATATTTAATTAAAGCATTTCTTTACAGATTTCATTTCTTTCTTGTTGATTTTGGAAATAAATATCTCATCATGACCTATATGACACAGAATGTTACTTGTGACAATCTATTCCAGATTTTTTAAAAAAAGCAATACATAGTTTTACACAAGTTATTTTTATCCATGTAACTTGTAAGTGCTAAGTTTGCATGATTAAGTTTTCTCTTTAAGGTATATTTCTCCATGTGATAAAAATAACATGATCCTCATTCTTTCCTAAGTTGTTGTCTTTGAACAAGTAAACCTGCAATAATAAAACAAATAGCAAGCCTGCAAAGCCACATATGTGGCAAAAAGCTCCCCAAAAGCTTGAAATAATATTTCAGTCTCTGTTGTAACTTTCCAATTACATAGAACACAGCCGCTTTTTAGCTGCCCTAGAGCACACAGGTGAGCTCTTCATAACCAGTCATGGCTTCTGTGCATAACTTTTTCCAATATATGTAAAAGCAGCCTGTGAGCTTTGCTGTCCCCGCTTGGCTGTCTGTTGTGTTGGGTTTTCTTGCCTTTAGGTGAAAGGAAGACAAGATGCTCCTGCCTAGTTAACACCTATTCTCAATTCCCAATACAGAGCAATAACTCTCCTGGAGGGAAGCTTTTCGGTACTCTTCTAATTGCGTAGCCAACCCTTACTGTGGGAAGAGCTGTGCACTTGTACAGATTTAAGAGAGGAATTGTTATTTTAAGAGGCTTCTGTAAGTAGTAAGGGCAGGAAATGTCAGTGCTTGTTTTATTAGAAGCAAGGTAAAATTAGCGTTAAATGTAAAAAGTTAAATGGAAAACTTATTTTAAACAACTTATAGTTGTTTTAAAAAATAGTATGTCTATAAAATTCATTGTAATACCTGTGCTTTAAAAATGGCATAGAGACATAATTCTACTTCCAGTATAATCAGATTCCTTTACAGAGAAAAACTCTTTGGGTAGACACTCAGTGCAGGAAGCTGATGTTTTGCAATCTCAGTCCAGTTGGATCTGATGTTACAGTCTTTACACTTGGGGTGGGGGGAGGGCTAGTGAAAAACAGCACCTTTCATATTCTTGCAGTATCTAAGTACCATTAACCTATTTCCATTGTCTCAGTCTTAAACTTCTGGGAGAATCCTGGTTTTGCATGCAATTGTACCCATATCTCTGATACCCTCTGTTAACACTGAATGCTCGTAGGCAAAGTTATGTTCCCTAGACACACACTGAACAGGAAAAGGCCTACAGCATTAACTACTCTGGTACTTATAACTGTCATGGTTTAACCCCAGTAAGCACCTGAGCACCACACAGCTACTTGTGCACTCTTCCTTTCTCCAAATTTGGAGACAAAGAACAGGGAAAAAAAAGTAACATTCATGGGTTGAGATAAGAGTTTAATAACGAAACTAAACTAAAATATAATACTAAAACGTTGGAATAATTGTAATGAGATGGAGAAATAAAAAGAGAGAAATAAATCCCAAGAAAAGATGAGTGATGCACAATGCAGTTCTTCAAACCTGCTGAGCAGTGCCTGAGCATTGATCCATCCCACCAGCAAACTCCTCCAGTTTATGTACTAAGCAAGACATTGTATGGTATGGAATATCCCTTCGCCTAGTTTGGGTCAGCTGTCCTGACTACGCTTCCTTCAAGCTTCTTGTGTGCCTGTATGCTAGCAAAACACAGGAAGCTGAAATCCTTGATTTCCTAGCAACAACTATTTTATCAATGTTCCTCTCACACCAGTTCCCATACTGAATCCAAAACATGACACTGTTCTAGCTACTAGGAAGAACAAAGCCAAAATCCAGCCAAAACCAGGACAACAATTCATTCGTACTTTTTATCAAGAAGATGTCCGCATTTACAGATATGATGATAGTGTTATAGGAAATTCAGACTTAAGACTCTTACTGGCTCAAATGTGTCAATGAATCCAGAAATACTGAAAATGCATGAGTCTCTTGTGTGCTGTAGACAAGACGACCCTCACAGAGCATCAAATTATAATGGTATATTATAAGAATTGCTGTCTATTTTAACTAAACCCATACAAAGAAAGGTTAGGAAGAGCTGTCACTGACTTAGGAGAGAAGGTGCTTGTCAGGCGAGCACAGAATCTTCAAGGGATTAAAATACTTTGGTAGTTTACATGGTCTATATAATCCTGTGCATTAGCAGTAGATCTGAAAACACATCTGCAGCTTTATCTTTCTGTATTGTCCTTCTCTATATACCTGTTCACATTAAAACTCAGTCAAATTAATTTAGTTTTACATGTCCTTATTTCAAAGTTCATGTATGAGCCCTGTGATTGCTCAGGTCTGTAAACTGTTTACCAAACAAAGATTCCTAATCTATGTCACTCTGAGAGATAATCTGATTTTTTCGTTATTGAAGATCACACTCTTACAACTAAATAGTAATTATAATGGAAAAAATAATTTAAAAATAAAGTACATTTTGAGTTGATTCATGCTTTGGAAATGAGCATTTATAGCACCTACCTCAATCTAACAACATAAAAGCTACTGTCTTTTAAGACTTCTGTTCCCGTGGTTTCCAGTCACCATCTCTGTATAGTATAAATCCCCTCTATAAATACACAAATAAATCACATGTCAACATGCTCTAATATATTGGTCTTGTCACCATTTAACAGCAAGTTTATTTTCACATTCAAAATTCCCTTGCTACACTCCATTTTAGAGAATCAGCTTTAAAAAAAAATCTGCTTTCCATCTGTTTCAGAGATGAACACCAACAACTGTCATTTGTGAACTGCCAACTTGTTCCTTTTTATCTAGCTATTGAAGATAATCTCCTATATACCAGATAAAACAGCTTAGTTTTTATAAGTCTGTTCTTAACAGAACCAGGCTCAGGGAGAAACAAAGCAAGAACTTAATGACTTTTTACGTCTTTCCATTACCATCACACAATTTTATGGTAATAGTTTTTATAAATAAATGAAATTATGTCAAATGCTATTAAATAAAAAATTAAGTATTATAATAAAACAAATAATAAGTACCTAAGGCCTACACACTTCAAAATTCAAAATAATGTGTTGGTTTGGAATCTGACATGCCTTCTGAAGGGTAAGACCTGTTAAAGTTGCAAGTGTACTTAACAGATGCACATCATACCATCTTCTCTAGACAACTACTTCTCCCAAACACAGATTTCCTAGACATTTTTAGTGTTAAATCTTGTTTCACTATTTTGTT
The DNA here is from genome assembly GCA_013399055.1 of Ramphastos sulfuratus. Taxonomy (NCBI): domain Eukaryota; kingdom Metazoa; phylum Chordata; class Aves; order Piciformes; family Ramphastidae; genus Ramphastos; species Ramphastos sulfuratus. Next base: position 70,142 of record WBNM01007045.1, read on the forward strand.
AGTTTGCATAAAGAAATACAAGCATATTATTTACATCAGTTAATTAGCCTCAAAGTACATTAGCACCTATATAAAAGTTGCTTCTGTCTTCTTTCCAAATGTATTTAGAAGCAAGAATTATACTGTAGATTTATTAAACACAGCATTTCAGAGTCCAAGCATTAGGTTAAATTCTGAGTTTATACAGCTGTTTAATTTTCACCTCAAAGTAAGACTACAAGGAAAACTCAAAGCTCACAGAATTGTCTCTTTAACCTTAAATAAGCGTGACTAAACTAGAACAGAGTACATCAATGTTACAGTACTCATGGTTTAGTATTTTATGGGGAAGTAATATCAGAGTTAAAATGGCATGTGGCTTTTATGTGAGAAGGTTTAGTTTGCCTCTGGTTATCACACTCAGATCACAAGAGTTGTCTTTAATAACTACTACCTTTGCCTGTGAATAACTCAGGAATCCAGAGCTTAAGCTTCCTTTCAGTTCCACTGGCCAAACTGTAGGAAGAATTTTTTTAATTACCAAAAACAAGCAAACAAACAAACAAACACGAAAACCCACCACAACACTATTTCAGAGATGGGAGAGGAGTTGAAAATTAAGTAATTATTTGGTTTAGATATAAAATGGGAGACAGTGAAATACTAGCCACTGGACATTTCTAATACTCACACTTCAATGAACTCCAATTACTCTCAAGGTAATAAAGCACACAATTCTACTTAACCAGCATGCTAGGTTCCCTCACTTCAGTAAACACCCTCAGTACTCCTAATAATAATTACCACTGATTATTATATTAAAAGGGTGATTCGGTGATTAATGAGGGTGAAGAAAGCAGGAAAATACTCTTGAAAGCAATTATGACAATAAAAGATTCTTGGACAAGTCAATAAATCCCAAGCCTCTTAAACATTTTAATGAATCTTCTGTTTGTAAAGAACAAACAGACAAGGTACATGAGTGATACCACTCATTATGGGATCTCCACTGTATGTTTAATAACCCAGCAGAGCAATTGAAGGCCTGAGGCAAAGCCAAATAATTTTATTTTTTCTATAGTAATGAAAAATAGAGACTAGCAGAGTGAAGATGTTTGCTTTGCACTTAGCAATGGCAAAATATTCTTCACAGGCCATTTTATCTTTCATCATTGTTAAATTCTATCTTTAATGGTGAAGGGAATTCTGGAATATACACAAGAACAGTACAAAATATCTATGTAAAATTCAAGTGTGTAGTACAGAAATCAAAAAGTAATAGATCCTTAAAATAATCCTATGCTTTAGGTAATTTTTAGAGCTCAGTATGACACCCAAGGTTATCATATTCTCCCAGACATTCCTACATTTATGTCTGTTTTGACAAATTTGAATACAAGAAATCAAATACTACATCTCTGCAAGAGAAGTGATAATAACAGAAAACTAAATTAGTTACTTTTAAGATCCAGAACAAATGAAGCTGCAAACTTGGAAAATTTTACTGTACTGCACTTTCCACATCAGAGTAGCAGTAAAGCATTTGCATAAGGAAAACATATCCTTTACTTTAACTATCAGAAGCCAAACAAGACCTATTTATTGTTAATTATTAGAACACACATATTAAGTTTGTTTGGGTTTTTTAACTTTAGTTTCACCTTTCCTTTAATTAATAGCATCATAAGATACAATGTTCTCTAAAGCAAGCATGTAGATCTCCTGTCCAAAAAGAGCTATAATAGGTAGATATAAATACTGCACTACTGTGTTTAAAATCACTGAATACCTAGTTTTAATGTCAATTACATACATTTGTGGCATAGTTCACATTACAAGCTGCCAGATGTGTAATATCTGGATATAACAACATTTCAGCACTATTTATATTACTGCAATACAGTTGGCAAACACTAATGCCCAGTAAAAGAAAAAGACAGCCCCACTTCTGTTCCAGTACTCTCTCCTCTTCTCAAGAACACAAATAAAGGTTACTAACTGTTCTTTATCAAGAGTACTAAAACAGGGAGTTCAAACTAACAAGCAGCCCACAAAGCTTAGGGGAATATTAATGAGAAGCAGAAGCATTAATTAGAGTATAGAAGATACTTCTACATCAATTTTCCTATTCCTAAAAAGAGCATGCACCATTTAAAAACAAATAAAAATACCCATGTTGATCAAGCAAGGACTGCTAAGGGAGAAATACATAATTGAATTCAATCTTATTTGAATCAGAACTAGAGATCATGGATTATCTTTACCGTAAAATTACACAGCAGTAGTAGACAGAAATTAATATTTCAAATAACCCCCCCACAAAAATAAGGAACAGTCATTTCAGATTTACAGTATAATGGAAATTTATGCAAAACTGCAAGAAAATGCAGATTGTAACTCTGAAACCAAACAAAGAGCAATTTATGATGACTGAAGGAACTGGCAGAAAGCCTATCTCAAAGCAAAAGAACTTGTCTGCCTTATATTTGAAAATACATTAGCTAGTCTTCTGCTTGCCTAATCATGAGGCCACCTTCTCTTCTTTCATCCTGGAAGCACTTTAAGTAATGAAAGGAGAATATCTGAAGCTAATGGTGATCTTGCCTGTGGGTCCTGGGACAATCTTAACAGAAATAGCAAATATATATATCCAGAGGAAAATAAAAATATATGGCTTTGATTCTCCCTCAGACAGGAGTCTGATTTTAGGATCTAACACAAAGCTTACCAGATTCAGTGGATAAGCAACTTAAAAAAAAAAAAACCAACAAACCCCCAAACCAGACAAAAAACCCCATTCCCATACAATCTCTTAAGGAACTAGATTTGGATCCTCTGTGAAAATTGCCGTTAGCTTTTTTTTTACAGCTTTTTTTACAACTGTTGAAAAAAAATTCAAGACAGATACAAGCCCCTAGAGTGTTATTCTGAAGGGTAATACATTATGTTAGTGAACCTATTGATTAGCAGCAAAACCCTCTTTTTAAGGACAGAATACTCATTGATTTTTTTTCCTAAGGAAGACTTTGTATGAATATTAATGGATAATGTCTAGAATCAAAGAACTGAAAGACAATTTAGCAAATTAAATTAAACTAGGTTCTCCCGTTTCTCCGCAGCCAAGCTTCACAAGGAAAATGCCACATCTGATCTAATGCTTACTTTTACTATATTTTAAAAGGATTTTGAAAGAAAATCTTTGTCACAAACTCTCTCAGAAAGTGAAAATATAGGTAGGAAAATAAAAAAAAGAAAGGCTAAGTTACAAAAATATCAAAAGAGATACTACACAACAATATTCTACGAAGAGGTGGAAAATTCAGCTGTAGATATCACCCAAGGCATAACTTGTCTCCCATACACCAATATAAAGCTAACATTTTGAAATAGTTTTATTTTTCTAGAGCTCAGCATTACTGCAACATTGCACTATTTTACTGCAAGATTTGTCTTATTTATTACCAGTCAAGTTTATCACCCATCTAATTATCTAATTTTCCTATTCTAACACCACCGTAACAGTAGGCTGCAGGGATATTCACATCACTCATGATCCTGACGGTGTATAAAGGAGACCACAGACCAAGCTCTTTGTTTCTAGTAGAAGAAAAAAACAACCTCTTAAGCACAAACAAATCTGATTACTCAAGGATACTGTCCTCTTTGGCCAGCTACAACAGCAAGTATTTTAAAAAACAGCCAAACCACTTCATCACTGAATGGGGCTCTGTGTCCAGTAATGCCAGCATGCCTAAACAAATGTTGCATATTCATTTCATGTCAGAATTAAATCAGTAACAAACCTTAGATTGAATATACCACCACAGCCTGCCAGCTTTTTGCTACAGTATTAACATTCATTAAAGCTGTTGATTGTGAAATTACTGTCCTTGCCCTTCATTCCATCTGACCAAAAGCTCAGAGAATACTGCTCTCTTCTGTCTTCACACAGATAACAATTCATATTCAAACTCAAATAAACATCAGAAGGTACAATATCATCTTCCTGTAGCAATTATTTAAGATACTAACCCATTAATATAGCAAATAAGGCAGACAATCTGCTAAACAGTTATTCAGCAACCCTGTAAGAATCTACACATACAATTTAAAATATGTCTTCATCTTGGACAACTTAACTCTAACAAAGTATATATACAGCAAAGAAAGAAGGATATTTGGGGAAAGCTAACAAGGGAGTTAAGTATTTCTTGATTAACAGCCTGATTAAAGATTAATAAGGTATGGATATCCAGAAATTAAAGATGCTCAAGCAATTGAAGAGAGGTAAACGCAAATAACCCATCACACCAATCTTTAGGGAAACAAATTAGGGTTCATTGCTGTCACAACTTTTGCTTAACGTGGTTTCAGGGTTTAATCCACTTAAGTGGAAAGACTTGGGAATATCAAAGAAATAACTCTTTTTCCCCCCCACCTGAACACAAACATGCAAAAAGGCTTCTCAGCAAAACCTTTAAGTTAGATACACAGCACATACAGAGGGAAAAAGAATATAAAAATTACACACACACACGCATATATATATAGGTATATTTCTTGAAATTCTGACTTACTCTGGAAGAAGGAATGATGCCTCAAATATACCCCTACCAAAACAGAAGCTTTTGAAAAATTCTTTCACTAGACAGTAGTTCACTGAACTGCTACATCAATGTACATTTCAGGCTTTTAAGTTAGGGGATTAAGACAAAAATTAATTAAAAAAAAATTTTTTTTAAAAAGGCGTGCTGTGCCCTGTCTACAATTACATCAATGATTCTTCCCTTCTCTGACTATCATAAAGTTATTTACTGTATCTAAATTTCTTATTCTACTGAGTGGAGAGACAATATAACTATTTCTTTATTTACAGAAGTTGTATGGCTCAGTTATTTCATTAGACTGGTCACAGCTTAGAACAGTCAGAGGGAAAGCAGAACTCCCTTTACATCCTGGTAAGCATAAAACTGAAAGGCTTACATTCCTCCATTAATGCCAGCTAAGATCAAAATAAATAAGCAAAGGACAGACAGGAAAAACCCACCCACAGTGATGTGATGTTCTAGTAACAAGTGGTACTAAGTCATAGCATTAACATGGAAAAAGAATCTCAAGTATCTAATTCCTGTACCAACCACATTAACAGATTTAGAATTTAATTAGTAAAGGTCAGAGTTAAAAGGGCATTCATGTATGTGGCTTTGTATGACTATTTCAACAATTTTGAGATTATTTTTGTCAGTCATTGCTGACTGTAATTTTAAACAAGAACTGTCCCACAATGAAATCACAAAATAATACCAACTGGAAAGGGATACTGATAAAGTCAAGATTCAAAAGATGGAGCATTAATTTTTATCAGGAGCCATCAATTTTCTCCCCAGTTCTGGTGTTGTTCACTGTGTTTTCTTGATTTAGTCATTTGTAGTCAAGTGATCAAATTTGTCTGTTAATTTCGCGGATGCAGTAATAAAATGTTGCCTGAATATTACTAATGATTTGACAATACTAGCTTCCTATAAAATTCAGTTTTACTTCAAAATATCACAGCAGACATGAAAGATTCTCCTTAGGCTTTTCTGACTTTATACTGTACCATGTTCCTGAACAAGGCAGCACGCACATCATTGAAAAGAAATTACATTTTTTCCTTGTTATATTTTCCTCCAAAACAAGACTGGTTCAATTTGACAGAGCTACTTTTCCAGAGCAGAAAAAAAGATGAATATTAAAAACACATACATAGACACATACACACACACACACACACACACACACACATGAAAATAACAGCTTTATCTAGATTAGAGGGAAGGGGAGAAAAAAAGACCAAAACACAGAAGTTACTCAATTAAAAAAAAAATAAAAAGCTAACCATCTTCCATCTGGTACAGATGACTACTTCCTGCAGTCTCTGGGCAAAAGTGCAGCCACTAGTGTGATTTGTGCTGCAAAACAAATATAACTGATTTGTGACATATAAAGAGCAGAAGTCTAACCACAATGTCTCTTTCATGATGCAAGTATCAACCACAGGTAAGAAATTTACAATTTCAAGAAACAAAGAGGTCAGTAGGGAAAGGAATTAACTCAAGATCTCTTTAAAATTAGACTTAAAACTGTACAAAGTGAACAACCAAAAGAGCAAAACATTAAGGTATCTGAAGACATCAGCACGATCTTCACCACATAGGTATCACATATTTTCTAAGTTCACTCTCCTTTTTCTTTTACCCAAGGCCTGAAATATTAAAAATTAGGGTATATTTAGTAAGTACATGACATTTAGATTAAAAAAATAGAAGCAACTCTTGACACAAAAAAGCAGACACATCTAGTACATGAGTGACAGACCTCTCCAAGTTGTCTGCAGCCAGAATATTGGCATTATTACAGCTATAGGGGTTATGCCGACAGTTGCTATTTGGCCGCACATGAGCAGGTGATGTTCATTATTCAGGTCATGTTCTTCCAGAGTAAACATTTGCCAACAAATTTGTTTGCCAACAAATTACTGTTCAAACAGGCATTTCCTGGCCAAAAGTACCCTCATGTAATCTGGGCTTCAGCACAGTTCCTTGTATTTGTAATGAGGATGTTACTAGAAATAAAGAAAAACGTAGATTGCACTGTTTTGACACAGGAAGGAGGATGACAGTAATGACAAAAGCCATTCTGCAGCAGAAGCAGCTAATAAACCTAGAGGAATTGTTTTTCCTTTGTCTTTTTCTTGTTTTCTTCCTTGTCAGAAAGGAAAAAAAGTAGCATGTTGGGGAAAAGAACAAACTCGTTTTCTCTACAGTTGCAGCAAAAATCCAGGCTTTGTAGTAACTGAATTTAGATTTGATCTAAATCAACACAGTTCCATAGGCTGTAGTAGTAACAGAGAACAACAGCAAGGATCAGTTACTACACTTGTATTACATTGAAGTATCTCACTTTTCTGACTTAGATCTATTCAGATTGATTTGATATATTGGTTTGGGGTTTGTTTTTCAACTTTCTGCTCAGATTCAGTTTGTCTCTGGTTAAAGTAACTAACGCATGGGAACACTGGGCCAGTTTGGGTGGTTATTACATATAGGTAACACCTACCACGCAGGAAACTTACTACAAAAGTTTAACTAGGGTCTTTCCCATGTAAGCCTTCTTGCTCACCTATTGCCTCTCACACCTAATACTCAATACAGATGAGGATAATGTCTACAAAAATATTTACTTTTGAGTGAGATATTTCATAGAATCATAGAATGTCAGAGGTTGGAAGGGATCTTGAAAAATCATCTGGTCCAGCCCCCCTGCCAGAGCAGGATCACCTAGAGCAGATCACGCTGGAATGCATCCAGACGGTTCTTGAATATCTCTAGAGAAGAAGACTCCATAACCTCCCTGGGCAGCTGGTTCCAGTGCTCTGTCACCCTCACAGTGAAAAAATTCTTCCTCAGGTTCACAAGGAACCTCCTATGCCTCAACTTCCACCATTGTCCTTTGTCCTGTCACTGGGCATCACCAAGAAGAGGCTGGCTCCATCCTCCTGGCACTCACCCCTTATACATTTATAAACATTAATGAGGTCACCCCTTAGTCTCCTCCTCTCCAAGCTAAAAAAACCCAGCTCCCTCAGTCTCATCTACCTCATAAGGTAGATGTTTAACTTCCTTAATAATTTTTGAGGCTCTGTGCTGCATTCTCACAAGCAGGCCCTGTCATTCTTGAATTGGAGGGCCCAGAACNATCTACCTCATAAGGTAGATGTTTAACTTCCTTAATAAT
>WBNM01007049.1:0-24045 GCA_013399055.1 Ramphastos sulfuratus
AGGGTCCCTTCCCACACAATGCAGTCGCACACTAGAGATGGGCTCTGAGAAGAGGAGGGTGCTGTTCAACAGGGGTAAGTGGACATCACTGGGCAGAGGTAGATCCTATACAGACAGGAAGGGGAGAAGTGCTGAGTGTTCTGCAAGGAAAAGAGCTGCAATTGTGTGAAAAAAGATGTGTGGGGAGAAGGCTTTATGGGCACCTGAAGAACTTCCTCTGTGAGGACAGGCTGAGGGAGCTGGGGGTGTGGAGCCTGCAGAGGAGAAAGCTCCAGGGGGACCTCAGAGCTGCCTGCCAAGAGCTGAAGGGATCCTGCAGGAAGGCTGCAGAGGGACTTTGGCTGAGGGGGTCTGCAGACAGGCCAAGGGGGAATGGTTTAGAGCTGAGGCAGAGCAGGGTTAGAGTGGAGCTGAGGAAGAAGTTNATTCCAGTCCCTGACCACTCTCTTCATGAAAAACTTTTTCCTAATGTCCAATCTAAACCTCCCCAGCCTCAGCTTGAGGCCATTCCCCCTTGTTCTGTCTCCAGTTACCTGTGAGCAGAGCCCAGCAGCAGCCTCTCCACAATGTCCCTTCAGGTAGCTGTAGACAGCAATGAGGTCTGCCCTCAGCCTCCTCTTCCTCACACTAACCATTCCCAGCTTCCTCAGTCTCTCCTCATCAGATTTACTCTCCAGGCCCTTCCCCAGCTTCGTTGCCCTCCTCTGGACCTGCTCCAACACCTCCACATCTCTCCTGTATTGTAGTGCCCAAAACTGAACACAGCACTTGAGCTGTGGCCTCATCAGAGATGAGTCCAAAGGGACAATCAACTCACTGCTCCTGCTGACTTTCTTTAAGGGCATTATAAAATGTCAGCTTCTTCAGGGAAAGAAGTTTATTGTCTCTGCAATGATCATGCAGAGAATAAATGGTTCCAATAAGAATTTTAAACTGCCTTCCTATTTTCTGAGTCCTCCTCCTTCCAAGCTGTCACAAGATGATTGTCCTGTGGAACTAAGTATATTACAGATACATGAGAGGATGCAGTTTCACTACCTGGTGAGCCATAATTCAGACATAAATAGCTCTGCTATCTACTCCTGATCATGGGAATTCAACAGAAACGTGAGGGGTTTATCTGACAGCAAGTTGGCATTTTGTTCTTTCCCAAGAGTGAGGTTTACCTTTTCCAGAAGTCCTCCAAGGCTTGAGGTGTGCCAATGATACATTCTTTTAATAAAATTCTTTTTAGGTTTGGGTTGGGTTTTTTTTTTTTTTTGTTTGGTTTGTTTTTTTTTTAAATTTTTGTTTTCTTTTCTCCTTTGCATGCAGGAAATGCCATTGCCTCCTTCACAAATTTTAGACTGTGGAGATTAAGGAGAGGAGTAATTCCAGCTGACAAGTGTAAAGAACACTCACTGCCACTATACCAAGCAAAACTATTCAGGCTAAGTGGAAATATTCAGGCATTCTGAAGCAGTTTCTCTTAATGCTGTAAGGTTATACTATATTCATAAGGTGTTTAGGCATGCATATAAAGAAGCATAGAATCATAGAATCACAGAATCATAGTATCACAGAATCACAGAATCATAGAATCAGTCGGGGTTGGAAGGGACCACAAGGATCAGCCAGTTCCAACCTCCCTGCCATGGGCAGGGACACCTCACACTAGATCAGGCTGGCCACAGCCTCATCCAGCCTGGTCTTAAACATCTCCAGGGATGAGGCTTCCACCACCTCCCTGGCCAACCCCTTCCAGGCTCTCACCACCCTCATGCTGAACAACTTCTTCCTAACATCCAGTCTGAATCTCCCCATTTCCAGCTTTGCTCCATTCCCCCTAGCCTATCACTGACAGCCTAAAAAGTCCCTCCCCAGCTTTCTTGTAGCCCCCTTCAGATACTGCAAGGCCACAAGAAGGTCACCTGGGAGCCTTCTCCTCTCCAGCCTGCACAGTCCCAACTCCCTCAGTCTAACAAGAGTTGCGTTATTCCCATTTGCACGGCTTAAAACATGGAAATAACTTCTCTGAAGCTCACGGAAATAAGTGGGATCAGAATTTTGGCCACACAACTTGTTAAAATATTTTGCTGTGCTGATTAGAAGTTGCTTTGTAGGGGGAAAGCAATGGATAAACAGGTTCATATGCAGAGAATCACACAGAATGCTGTGAGGGTTGGAAGGGAGCTCCAGAGAGCATCCAGGCCAACCTCCCTGCCAGAGCAGCAGCACCCAGGGCAGGGCACACAGGAATACAGCCAGGGGGGTTTGCAATGTCTGCAGAGAAGGAGACTCCACAGCCTCTCTGGGCAGCCTGCTCCAGGCCTCTGGCACCCTCACAGGCAAAAAGCTTCCCCTCCTGTTCCCCTGGCACCTCCTCTGCTCCAGCTTGCCCCCAGTGCCCCTTGTGCTGCCCTTGGCCATCGCTGAGCAGAGCCTGGCTGCATGCTCTTGGTACTCACCCTTTACATCTTTATAAACATGAATGAGGGCAGTCCTTAGTCTCCTCTTCTCCAAGCTCCCAGCCCCAACTCTCCTCACAGGAGATGTTCACTGACTGCAGCAGCTCTGTGCCTCTGGCCTGGACTCTCTCCAGCACTTCCCTGAGCTCCTTCTTGACCTGAGTGGCCCAGAACTGGACCCTGCCCTGCACATCTTTATGAGCTCCAGAGGTCCCTTCCAACCCCTGTAATTCTGTGATTTTGAGAGCTAAAATATCCAGCCTTTGAGTTTGAGATGGTTGTTTTGGTTTTTTCTCCTGGGTCTAGGGAAGGCAGCAAATCCACCCCTTTACTGAAGACAGTTTGACAGAAGCACAACTACTTGTGTCAGTGGAGTAGGAAGCTTCCCAGCTAGTCTAAACCACATGAATAAAATGGGAAAAGGGCATTTTCTGGAAGTCAGCATGAGATTTGAAATAAAGCAGCAGTAGCAGGAAACAAAACTTCTTTGGTCTCTGGGTCACAATAATCCAGATCACTGATTCCTGGGGGGGGACAAATGTCACCCACCCTGGTGCATTAACAAATATTTTAGCTGTGCACTGGACTCGAATTCTTCCTGATTTTTGCAACAGTTAAATTTCATTATTATTGTTGCTCAGCTGAGGTGCTCCACAAAGGAGTGTGGCAGGTGGCATCCTTTACCTCTCTTTCTCCTCATTCAGTTGCTTTCTCTGCGTGTTTAGGCAAGAATCGATTTCTTCAAGGGGTGTTGCAAGCCTCAGCCACCAGGAGAGTAATGGATGTAGTGACAGAAGTGCTCGGGGTGGGGGAGGGGTGTGTGTGGAGTCGCCATCCCTGCGTTCAGTTTTGGGCTCCCCAGTTTAGGAGGGACAGGGATCTGCTGGAGAAGGTCCAGTGGAGGGCTACAAGGATGATGAGGGGACTGGAGCACTGCCTGGTGAGGAGAGGCTGGGACATGGGGCTGCTTAGTCTGGAGAAAAGAAGGCTGAGAGGGGACCTAATAAATGTTTATCAATATCTGAGGGCTTGGGGGCAGGAGGGAGGGGACAGGCTCTGCTCACTTGCTGTCTGGGATAGAACAAGGAGCCGTGGATGGAAGGTGCAGCACAGGACCTTCCACCTCAACACAAGGGGCAACTTCTTGACTGGAAGGGTCCCAGAGCACTGGCACAGGCTGCCCAGAGAGGTTGTGGAGTCTCCTTCTCTGGAGCGTTTCAAGGCCTGTCTGGATGTGTTCCTGTGTGCCCTGAGCTAGACTGTCTGGTCCTGCTCTGGCAGGGGTGTTGGACTGAATGAGCTCTTTGGGTCCCTTCCAGCCTCTGACATCCTGTGAGCCTGTGAGGGGTTGCCACAGGCTGCCCAGGGAGGTGGTGGAGTCCCCATCCCTGGATGTGTTTAAAGGTGGTTTAGATGTGGTGATTGGGGACATGGTTTAGTGGTGACTTTGGTAGAGTAGGGTTACTGGTTGGACCTGATGGCCTCAAGGGTCATGCTCAACCAGAATGATTCCATGATTCTAGGACTCTCTAAGCACACCAGGGATGTAACACATCACGAGAGGTAGGAACTGTCACATCTCAACTATGTTGCTGTTGTGATCCTGTGATCCCTGGAGGTGTTTAAGGCACTTGTAATGGCACTTGGTGCCATGGTCTTGTCAGTGTGGTGGTGTTAGATCATAGGCTGGACTTGATCTCAGAGGTCTGTTCCAGCCTCAATAATTCTGTGATTCTATGATGAGGGGCAAAGGCCTCAAACTAGAGCAGAGCAGATTGAGATTGGATGTGAGGAGCAAGTTCTGTATCAGGAGGCTAGTGGAACACTGCAACAGGTTACCCAGAGAGATGGTTGGGGCCCCATCCTTGGAGATGTTCAAGGTGAGGCTGGACAAGGCTGTGAGCAACCTGCTCTAGTGGAGGATGTCCCTGCTGAGTGCAGGGGGACTTGAACTGGATGCCCTTTGGAGCTCCCTTCCAACCCAGCCTATTCTGTGACTGTATGATTCTACCGTACAGGAATTATTCTGGCTGCAGGTTCATATTTTGGCAAACAAAATCTCCTTTGACTTACAACATTTCCCTTTTGGATGCTGTGTCAAAGTGCAAGGGAAATTGCAGCACCCTCTGGCCTAAGAGAGAGGGCAAACCAGAAGGAATGGCAATAATCCCTCTTTGAATTCAGTGGCTGGGGCTAATGCTGCCGTGGCCTTACTGTGGGCCTTACCCAGCTGTCCCAGGGGGTCACTGGCAGCACAGGCATATGGTGGGGGATGTCCATCTGGCAAGGCTTTGACAGCTCTTGGGGTGCTTAACAGCAAATAATAACCCAGCTTGGGAAAGCTTTAGCAAATGCACTATTTAAAGGCAATGCTCTGTTGTGTCTCAGTATTTTAGGCACTCAGTCACAGGCACACAGACACCTATGTGGCTTAATTTTCTCTCAAACACAGCCTCTGGACCTTGTGATCCCACAGCTTCCAAATCCAGCACCCTTTCTGACGTGCCACTGAACCAAGCACTTCTGATGTGCCATTTGCCAGTTGCTATCCTGACGTTTTCTTTTGTCTCCTTGCCCTGCTGGCACCTGCTGGCAGCTCCCCCTGGCCCCTCAGCTCTGCTGGTGTAGGGGGAGGCAGAAGGGAGACAGAAGGGAGGCAAGCACTGAGTGCAGGAGGTGGTGAGGGGGAGCCCAGCTGGTGAGCGGGGAGGGGAGTGAGCCAGAAGCACAAGCTGGGCACTGTCTGGGCTGCCTTCAGGGCAGGGTGGCAGCTGTGCCCTGGGAGGGCCAGGGAAAGGAGCTGCTCCTGCTGGCAACAGGATCCCAAATGTGCCATCAGTCAGGGCTCTGAATTATGGCTGTGTAAGTCTTGACTGTGCTGTACCCCTTGGTGCTGCACCCCACAGCCCAGATGAAATGCAGGTGAGAGGGAGTGGACTAAAGAAATCACAGCATCACAGAAACATGCAGGTTGGCAAAGCCCCTCAGGATTACCAAGTCCAACCTATGACCCTACTCTGCAAGAGACACCTGAAACCATATACCTAAGCACCACATCCAAACCACCCTTAAACATATTCAGGGCTGCCTAAGAATGAACCCCAAAATTGGTCTTTTCTTGAAGCTGGGCAAATCAGAGTGTTGGAATCACAGAATATTAGGGGTTGGAAGGGACCTCCAGAGAGCAGCCAGTCCAACCTCCCTGCCAGAGCAGGAGCAACCAGGGCAGGGCACACAGGCACAGATCCACCTGGGTTTTTAATAGCTCCAGAGAAGGAAGACTCCACAACCCCTCTGGGCAGCCTGTTCCACGGTTCCATCACCCTCACAGGGAAAAAAAAAAAAAATCTTGTGTTTCCATGGAACTTCCTATGCCTCAGCTTGCACCCACTGCTCCTTGTCCTGGCACTGGGCATCACTGAGCAGAGCCTGGCTCCATCCTCTTGGCACTCATCCTGCACATCTTTATCAGTGGGGATGAGGGCAGCCCTCAGGCTCCTCCAAGCTCAAGAGCCCTGGTCCTGCAGTTTCTGAGTGGAAGATGTTCCACTCCCTTAATCATTCTGGAGCCCCTGGGACAAGAGGGCTATGGACGTGCTGGAAGGTGTCCAGAGAAGGTCCACGAGGATGCTCAGAGGGCTGGAGCTGCTCTGCTGTGAGGAGAGACTGAGGGAGTTGGGGCTGTGCAGGCTGCAGAGGAGAAGGCTCTCAGGTGACCTTCTTGTGGCCTTGCAGTATCTGAAGGGGGCTACAAGAAAGCTGGGGAGGGACTTTTTAGGCTGTCAGGGAATGATAGGACTGGGGGGAATGGAACAAAGCTGGAGGTGGGGAGATTCAGCCTGGATGTTAGGAAGAAGTTGTTCAGCATGAGGGTGGTGAGAGCCTGGCAGGGGTTGCCCAGGGAAGTGGTGGAATCCTCATCCCCAGAGGTGTTTAAGGCCAGGCTGGATGAGGCTGTGGACAGCCTGATCTACTGTGAGGTGTCCCTGCCCATGGCAGTGGGGCTGGAACTGGCTGATTCTTGTGGTCCCTTCCGACCCTGTGACTGATTCTATGATTCTGTGATTTTTGTGGCTCTGCACTGGACTCCCTCAAGCAGTTCCCTCAGCTCCTTCCTGAACTGAGTGACCCAGAACTGGACACAAGATTCCAGATGTGGCCTCAGCAGGGCAGAGCAGAGAGGCAGGAGAATCCCTCTGGACCTACTCACCACAGCTCTTCTAATCCACTCCAAGATGCCCTTGGCCCTCTTGGCCACAAGGGCACATTGCTGGCTCATGGGCATCCTTCTGTCCACTGGCACCCCACGGTCCCTTTCCCCTGTGCTGCTGTCCAACAGCTGTCCCCAGCCTGTACTGGTCCTTGAGGTTGTTCTGTCCTGGGCACAAGACTCCATCCTTGCCCTTGTTGGATTTCATTGAGCTGGGTTGCTCTCACTTTCAGTGGGATCAGAAGAAGAATGAACTGATAGTCCCAGTGTGAAACTGATAGTCCCAGTGTGAAAGTAGCAAGCTGGGCTCTAAGCCTTACATTGTCTGGCAGTGTGACCAACCACACAGAGCCTGCAAGGCCGCCACAGGCAGGGAGAGTGTGGCACATGCCACCCTTTGTGCAAGGAGCACTCACTGCCACTTCAGTGCAGTGAAACCTGAGATGCCAGAGTGCTTAATCCTGTCCAGTGCTACCATCCAGGCAGGGATCTGTCAGCACTGTGCTTTCAGATGATGACAGAAGCAGTTTGCTTGCAGCTCTCAGCTTGCAAGCTCAGCACTGCCATTGGCAGCTGCTTGCCTCCAAACGCTGCTCTCTGGAAACAGAACAGCTTGGGTTAACAGAACCCAGAAGGTGCTGGTTCATTTGGGCAACTTCTCGGTTGTTTATTTATTCATTTGCTTGTTGCTTAGTTGGTTTGGCTTTATTAGCCATAGATGCTTCTGCCCACGAGGGTGCTCCGCATGGGTGCTGGTGGTGGGCAGGGGTCTCTGTCTCAGCTTTCTGGGGATGAAGCCCTGGCAAGGACAGAGTCACAGAATTGTCAGGGTAGGGACCTCGAGGATATAAAATACCTGAATTATCAGAACATTTTGCCTTTCTCTCTGGTAGTTGTTTTGTGTGTTAGTTCTCACCCACTTGGCATCAACACCTTTTCTTTATTCTTCCACTGCCTGTGTCTTTATTCTTGTTCATTTGCTTGTGAAATTATTCCCAAAATAACTTAAGCTCTAATGGAAAAATTATCATGGATTCAAAGTAAAGGAGGATATGAGCAAGGGGAACATGAGCCAAAAGCTTTCTAGATGAAACCCTCTGTGCTTGCTTCTGGCTGTTGGTGCAGAGGTTGATATTCCCATCACTAGCAGAGAGTTTCTATACATGCAATAAGGATCCTGGAGCTGGTTGATACTCTCATTACTAGCAGAGTTTCTATACTCTGCCCTGGTGAGGCCACATCTGGAATCTTGTCTCCAGTTCTGGGCCACTCAGGTCAAGAAGGAGCTCAGGAAAGTGCTGGAGAGAGTCCAGCCCAGAGGCACAGAGCTGTGGCAGGCAGTGAACATCTCCTGTGTGGAGAACTGGGCCTGGGAGCTTGGAAGAGACTAAGAGAGGCTGTGGAGTCTCCTTCTCTGCAGACATCGCAAACCCCTCCCCCCGGCTGTGTTCCTGTGTGCCCTGCCCTGGGTGCTGCTGCTCTGGCAGGGGGGTTAGGCTGGATGCTCTCTGGAGCTCCCTTCCAGCCCCTGCTATTCTGTGGTTCTGTGAATAAGGATCTCTGAGCCCTGCTACTGACTTGCATGCATGGAAGGAGAATTTTTACAAGAGGAACAGCAGCAGTGCTATATAGGGATGTGTGCACAGGATAACACATTCAGTGGTTTAGATGTTCAAATCATATCTAAAATTAGAGGGAGCTAAGAGAGATTGGAATTGGGATGGGCTGGAAAGTGAAATGGAAGCTAAGAAATGGAGGAAGTGCAGCATGAGTACACCACATGACTGTGTAAGATGGCATGAAGTAAGATGCAGAATGGTTTTGCAGCGCTAAATCTGTACCCACTCCTGGTAGCATTACCTGGTGTATGCAGCCTGTCAGAGCCTGTCATGGCAATCTATGGGAGCTGTATGAATAGACAAAGCCTCCCAAACTCTACCTACTGGTCAGCACTCTCCCCTCAGTCTGGAGAGGAGAAGGCTCCCAGGTTTATTGCGGCCTTGCAGTACCTGAAGGGGGCTACAAGAAAGCTGGGGAGGGACTTTTTAGGCTGTCAGGGAGTGATAGGACTGGCGGGGATGGAACAAAGCTGGAAATGAGGAGATTCAGCCTGGATGTTAGGAAGAAGTTGTTCAGCATGAGGGTGGTGAGAGCCTGGAAGGGGTTGCCCAGGGAGGTGGTGGAAGCCTTATCCCTGGAGGTGTTTAAGGCCAGGCTGGATAAGGCTGGGGACAGCCTGATCTAGTGTGAGGTGTCCCTGCCTGTGGCAGTGGGCCTGGAACTGGCTGATCCTTGAGGTCCCTTCCAACCCTGTGACTGATTCTATGATTCTGTGGGAATCTATGGGAAGCTGGTGTTTGGACCCACTGGTGAGGCATTTCTTTGTGTATAGCAGAGAAGCTTTGCTCATTACCTGTTTAAGGGACCTCAACCTCTTAGAAGGAATGTGAGGTATTAGCCCCTTGGGCACAAGCTGGTCAGAAATGCATTGGTCTCATCAGTCTTGCCAACCACCCGTGTGAAACTGGTTTGGAGGGAGATGAGCATGCCTGGACACAGTTTGGACATTTTTGTGCTAGGAAGTGTCTGATCCAGTCCAGAGGCAGTGCACTAAAGGGGTTCCCACTAAGCAAAGCAGGAGGTGTGAGTCTATACCTGCCAAAGGTATTTTGCTACCTCTGTGGGACACAAGGGGTTAATTTCTGGACCTCTTCATCTTCAGATGAACGATGCCAGTAGCTAAGGAAAGAAAAATGATTTGCCTGCAAAGAGTTCAGCTGACCTTACACATTTATCACTTTACAGGATTTCATTTTTTCAATGGAGTCTTTTGTTCCAACACCACTACCTCCACTTTCAGCAAAGGCAGTTGCAGGGCATTTATTTATCCACCAGAGACACATTGCTTGGATTCTTACATTCTTTCCACCTCAAATAGTTCTGTCACAAAACAGTTGTTTGTCTCAAGCAAATATTTTGTGTGTGTGTGTGTGTGTGTGTTCCTCTCAAAGCTGTACTTAGAAATGCTTAAATGTCTTTTTATTTGCACAAGACAAAGACCTTTTTTTTACTGTCACAAGTGAAGAACAAATTTGGGTAATGGACTGACAAGACATGGATTACTTAGTGAATGTCAGACCACTGCCTGGAGAGACTTGGGGGGAGAGTCTGGAGTTTTTTCTCTTTGCTGGGCTAAACCCAACATCTTTTTACCAGATTCCTCTTGTAAATGAGTAGTAAAAACACAGATTCATAGAGTCATAGAATGGTTTAGGTTGGAAGGGACCTTGAAGGTCACAGAATCACGGAATTAAGCAGGTTGAAAAAGACCTCTGGGTTGGACCTCCAGTCCAACCTATCACCTAACCCTTCTAATTAACTAACCCATGGCACCAAGTGCCTCATCCAGCCTCCTCTTGAACACCTCCAGGGATGATGAACACTTCCAGGGCAGCCCATTCCAATGCCAATCACTCTTGCTGGGAAGAACTTCTTCCTAACATCCAGCCTGAACCTGCCCTGGCACAGCTTGAGGCTGTGTCCTCTTGTTCTGTCCCTGGGTGCCTGGCAGAAGAGCCCAACCCCACCTGGCTACAACCTCCCTTCAGGTAGTTGCAGAGAGCAATGAGGTCTGCCCTGAGCCTCCTCTTCTTCAGTCTGCACACCCCCAGCTCCCTCAGCCTCTCCTCACAGGGCTGTGCTCCAGGCCCCTCACCAGCCTTGTTCCAATCTCATGCAGTTCCAACCCCACTGCCATAGGCAGGGACACCTCTGAACTAAACTCAGCTGCTCAAGGCCTTATCCAACCTGACCCTGAACCCCTCCAGGGAGGAGGCAGCCACAGCCTCCCTGCACAGCCTGTGCCAGACTCTCACCACCCAGACTCTAAAAGAATTCCTCAGATCCAGTCTCAATCCATCTCCTCAAGCTTCAATCCATTCTCTCTCATCCTATCACTACAAGCCTTTGTCAGAAGTCCTTTCTTGGCTTTCTTGTAGCCCTCTTCAGGTCCTGGCAGGCTGCTCTTAGGTCTCGCTGGGGCCTTCTCTTCTACAGGCTGAACACTCCCAGCTCCCTCCGCCTGTCCTAGTAGCAGAGGTTCTCCAGCCCTCTGAATATCTTTGTGTCCCTCCTCTGGACCTGCTCCATCAGGTCCATGTCCTCCTTGTGTTGAGGGCTCCAGAGCTGGACGCAGTACTCCAGGTCAGGTCTTTCCAGAGCAAAGTGGCAGAATCCCCTCTCTAAAAAGAAAACATCCTATGCAAAATGGTGTCCCAGAATTATTTGTTGAACTAAGTTTAATAAATTGATGCCTGAGGCATTTGGAGAAACGACTGCTGCAGAGAGATCAGAAAGAGAAGTGATGAATTCTCTTATTTTAGTTACAATTAAACTCTTGTACTACCCTTTATTTGTGCACATATTCAGTGCTTCAGTAGCTTTAGGAATCACAAAATCACAACCACAGGATATATCTGCTTGGAATAGAGCTCCAAGCTATTCCAGTCCAACCTTCCACCCAGCACTGCAGGGTCAACACTAAACCATGCCCCTCGGTACCAGTTTCACACAGTACTGGAACACCCCCAGAGATGGGGACTCCAGCACTGCCCTGGGCAGACCATTCCAAGGTTTGAGAAGCCTTCCAGTGCAGAAATATTTCCTAGCAGCCAGCCTGAACCTCTCCTGCTGAAGCTTGTGATCATTTCCTCTTCTCCTGTCCCTTTCCCACTGAGGACTAGAGGCTGCTCCCTCCTCTAGTAATTAACATGACCCCATATCATAGAACCATAGAATTACAGGATCACAGAATCATAGAATCACAGAATCGACCAGGCTGGAAGAGACCTCCAAGCGCATCCAGCCCAACCTAGCACCCAGCCCTAGCCAATCAACCAGACCATGGCACTAAGTGTCCCATCCAGGCTTTGCTTCAACACCTCCAGGGACAGCTACTCCACCACCTCCCTAGGCAGAAAAGGAAGAAAAGGAGAACAAAGAGAGGGTAACCTTGTTTAAAAATATCCTCATCCAACACCACTTCTGTTTTCCTGCAGTCAAGGACAAGATGGCTCAGAAATATTCACCCACCAGCATCACTTTGGCATTCCTCCCAGAACTTTTAGGGTCTGCTTGACAGAAAATATGGAGCTGAATAATTTTAGTGTACTCCACAGCTCTTGTGCCATGCTTAGCAGTCATCTTCCCTGCAGCTTAAGGTGTGTCATCAGCAGCCACCTCCATCTTCCAGCTTTCTCAGTGATGGGAAAGAGTCGCTGGCAGCCTCTGGGGCTGTTAGTTAACGCTGCAGGCTAAGGTAAGTGTTAGGTAGCCTGAGTCGTGCTTGTGTGGGTGCCAAGAGGAAGGGATACACACAAGGCAGAGCAGAGGCAGCAGCCCTGATCACTTGGCATTGATTAGCAGCTCTAGAAAGGGCTAGGACTTGGGTCAGTTTGGACCTCACCTGGAACACTGCATCCAGCTCTGGGCTCCCCATTTCAGGAGGGACAGGGATCTGCTGGAGAAAGTCCAAGGGAGAGCTACAAAGGCACCTAAGGGGCCTGATGAGAAGAGGCTGAGGGACCTGGGGCTGCTTGGTCTGGTGAAGAGAAGACTTAGAGGGGATCTGAGCAATGTTTATACATATCTGAGGGCTGGGGGTCAGGAGGGAAGGGACAAACTCTTCTCAGTTGTGCCCTGGGATAGCACAAGGAACAATGTATGGAAACTACAGCACAGGAAGTCCACCTCAACATGAACAAGAACTTCTTTCCTGTAAGGGTGACATAGCCCTGGAGCAGGCTGCCCAGAGAGATTGTGGAGTCTCCTTCTCTGGAGCCTTTCCGGCCCTGTCTGGATGTGCTCCTGTGTGACCTGAGATAGATTCTGTGCTCCTGCTCTGGCAGGGGGCTTGGACTCAATGATCTATGGAGGTCCCTTCCAACCCCTCACATCCTATGATCTGTGTTCTGATGATCTCAAGAGTCTTTTCCAACCCAAATGCTTTATGGTTTTGTGATTGCACTGCTTGTGGAGAGGTTCTGTGATTGCATTCATTGTGGAGAGGCTGCTGCTGAGCTCTGCTCACAGGTAATGGGAGACTGAACAAGGGGGAATGACCTCAAGCTGACGCTGGGGAGGTTTAGATTGGACGTTAGGAAAAAGTTTTTCACAGAGAGAGTGGTCAGGGACTGGAATGAGCTGCCCAGGGAGGTGGTGGAGTCACCCAGCCTGGATGTGTTTAAGGGTGTTTTGGATGTGGTGCTTGGGAATGTGGTTTAAGGTGAATCTTGCAGAGTAGGGTTCTAGGTTGGGCTTGGGGATCCTGAGGGGCTTTGCCAACTTTCATGTTTCTGTGATTCTGATCCTGTAAGCCACAAGCCCCAGGCCAGTCATGGGTAACTCCCATGACAAGGTCTATCTGCACCCTTCACCCTTCAGAGGGTGGCGGGGGGGGTTGAATGTTTTTATTTCTCTCCACACCTTCACGCCTCCTCACTGCCAATTTCAGAGCTGTTAGTCTCAGTTCATAGTAATGGTGAGAAAATAAAATTCCATCTGCTTCTGTCAGGAAAAGGAAAGATATGGAAAGGAATGAGAGAATCAACAGAAAATTCCACGTGCCAGACATCCTTTGCTGCTAGCTATTACTTCTCTAGGATGCCTTGCTCAGCTGTATGGCACAAAGTACCTTGCACTTAGCATATGCACAGGATCTTAATTTTATGTAGATCCTGAAATTCAGCTCTTCTGAGAGTATCATTCCAAGTACTGCTCTTCCACTGCTCACCTAAAGCCAGAAATATTACTCCCATGTGCATGAAAAGCAGCACTGCCAGCAGATCCAGAGAGCGGATTCTGCCACTGTGCTCTGCTGAGACCTCACCTGCAGTGCTGCATCCAGCTCTGGAGCCCTCAATACAGGAAGGACATGGACCTGATGGAACAGGTCCAGAGAAGGGCCATGAAAACATCCAGGGGGCTGCAGCACCTCTGCTATGAGAACAAGCTGAGGGAGCTGGGGGTGTGCAGCCTGCAGGAGAGAAGGCTCCAGGCAGACCTGAGAGCAGCCTGCCAGGACCTGAAGGGGCTGCAAGCAGGCTGCAGAGGGACTGTTTGCAAAGGCCTGCAGGGACAGGACGAGGGCAGGGGGGTGAAATGAGAGCAGAGCAGCTTGAGATTGGCTGTGAGGAACAAGTTCTGCAGCAGGAGGCTGCTGCAACACTGCAGGAGGTTGCCCAGGGAGGTGGTTGAGGAACCATGCCTGGAGATGTTGAAGGTGAGGGTGGGCAAGGCTGTGAGCAACCTGCTCTAGTGAAGGATGTCCCTGCTGAGTGCAGGGAGTTGGACTGGATGAGCTTTGGAGGTCCCTTCCAGCCCATCCCATTCTGTGACCCTCTGTGCAGAACTAGGTGACTAACAAGCAGCTGGAAGGCTGTTTCCCCCTCAATGGTTTTCAGTCCCAGACATATTTTTTTAGATCAATGTGTAGGAACTTGTGCCAGGGTTGTTTAGCATAACAGCAAAAATTCAGGCTTCTGCCTTTGCAATCTGTCTTTGCAATAGGTTTGGAACGGCTTAAAGGTGAACAAATAGTGAGGAACAGAAACAAGAATGAGGGGGAGTAAGACCCACATGTTCCAAGAGAAGCAGAGAGAGGTTTAGGCTAAAGAGCTGTTAAGAGTTAAATGATCTGCAAAGATGAAAGCCCTGAAATTAGATTTCACTCGATATCAAACAGATTTAAGAGTGTTGTGTTAGAAGAAGAGGCTCCTTTCATGAAAATGCAAATAGCAGCAAGCTGGTTTAATTATAGGCTGGAGGTACTGCATGCTGGGAGGCTTGAAAGTGGCATAGGAAAAAGCAGAACCATGAAACCTTCCCACCAGTGTTTACAGGTCTTCATCTCAACCAAGCAACCTTTTGCAGCTCCATTTTGCCTTTTTCCCCCATCTCACTGATAGTTTGGCACGTGCATACAGATGGGATTTCTTCTGCTTGGAGATGTCCCTTCAAGGAGGGTCTTGCAACTCAAAGGACAAAATGCTATGGGCTGCAGAAGGGTGGAAATGCAGGCAGGAATCCTACTTCCTTCCTGAGCCAGAGACCTGCAACCACTGCTGCCTGTGGGAGGATGATCAGAACCCATAATTCAATACTCTGGAAGAAAGAGATGGAAGTACCCAGGTGGAGCAGCTATAGACCAGTAAACAACTGGCTGTGCCTAACACAAGTCACCAGTTAATAAAAACAGGAGTTCAGTTTAGTTTCCAGAACATAAAATAACACAGCATCAGAGGTTTAGAGATTCATAGAATGGGTTAGGTTGGAAGGGACCTTGAAGATCATTCAGTTCCAACCCCCTGCCATGGGCAGAGACCCCTCCCACTAGCTCAGCTTGCTCAGGTGCCTTCAGCACCTCCAGGGAGGAGGCATCCACAGCCTCTCTGGGCAACCTGTGCCAGTGTCTCTCGACCTTCACTGGAAAGAATTTCTTCCTCCTCTCCAGTCTCAATCTTCCCTCCTCAAGCTTCAATCCATTTTCTCTCATCCTGTCACTTCCAGCCCTTGGAAAAAGTCTCTTCCTGTAGTCCTTGTAGCCCACTCCAGGTACTGGCAGGGTGCTCTGAGGTCTCCCCAGAGCCTTCTCTTCCCCAGGCTGAACACCTCCAGCTCCCTCAGACTGTCCTCATAGCAGAGCTTCTCTAGCCCTCTGATCATCCCTGTGGCCTCCTCTGGACCCTTTCTAGCAGCTCCACCACATCCCTCTTCTGTTGGGGGCCCCAGAAGTGGATGCAGTGCTGCTGGTAAGGGTCTCATGAGAGCAGAGCAGGGGGCAAAATCTGCAGAGGGGTTTGGACTAGATGACCTTTGAAGGTTCCTTCCAAGCCAGACCATTCTATAAATCTATGAAAATCCTCTCCCTCATGCTGCTGGTCACACTGCTTTGGGTGCAACCCAGCACAGGGCTGACTTTTCTGGGCTGCAAGCAGCTCATGTTGAGTTTATCATCGACTAGACACCCCCTAGATATGCTCTACCTAGAAGTAATACAAATGCAAGCAGTTTAACAGCAAAGTGACAGTTGTCACTGTCTTTTCCACCTCTTCCCAGCCACTAAGGCACACAGGTCGTAGCCAGCTCTGTCTGAACACAGCTGCTAGCTCCTAAATTCTAATCTGTGAGAGAAAAAAAAATCCCTTCACATCCATTTGCAAATAGAGAAGGAACTAAAGCAGTCTTTCAGGAACTGCATATCTGCGTGCAAAAGAAGCAGGGGACTCCATCAGCGAGGTGTGTGCCTTTTTAAAGTCATTGTGCTGATGGGTGCTGAGTACCATCAGCTCAGAATGGCTCTGAAATATGGGAAGAGAAAAATAGGAACCCTTTGGTTATTTAAAAATACATTCGAGCCTTGATGGTTGCACATTTAAGAGAGGCCACTGCTGCCTTCCTAAGGCTCTTTGTGCTTTTCTTCAGTAGATGTCACTGCAGCCTAACTAGTTCCCACCCAGACTGGGGGGGGGGGGGGGAAGGATAACATCAATTTCACCAGGGAGTGGTCCTCAGTGGAGGACAGAAACCTTCTGCTTTCAGATTTCCAGCAGCACTGAGTATTAGTCCTCACATCCACTTTTTTGTTGTTGTTGGGTTTTTTTCCCCCCTGCTGCTTTTGTTTCTTGGCTGGAATCAAACACAAGAAACTATTCACTGTTAGGCTTGGATGCAGCTGGAATCCCACCAGGGAAGCTAATCTGGGACATTCTAAACCAAAAGCAGCAGTCATCCTGCTTCTGAGGACTCAAATCAAAACCTGCTCTCTGATGGAGCCTCCAATCAAATTCACAGTCCCACAGATGATTATCTGATCAAGATCTGAACTCCTCTCTCTGCATTTCTTGCTGTAACTTGAAAGAAAAATGCCTACCAGGTTAGTTTTGCAGTTTGTTCTGATTGAATTTATTTTGCTTTTAAGGTGGCCTGGCTGCTTCTGCAGTAAAGCAAAATGTTGGTCAAAAAGTTTTACTTAAAACAAGAAATCTTCAGATCTTAGCCAACAAGGAACTGGGGAAAAAAAAGGAAAAAAGCTGAAAAAAATCCATTAAAAAATATTCCTGGAAATGCCTGTATGGCAAACAAGGAAGGACTGAAGCTAAAAAGGGAAAATAACAGGATGTATGTGAGAAGCAACATCAGAAACTGAAGAGGCTTTCACAAGGCTGAAAAGATACTTTCAGCAAGCTGATGTACAGCTAGAGAGATGCAGCTGCTAACAAAGTCAACAGAGTTTAGTCAGAGCCTGAAAACTCCTCCTCTCTTAGTCATTCCTAGAAAACAGAGTAGGACTGCAGCCTGCTGAGGCTCCTGAGCCTGACAACCAAATCAGAGAATAGAATATTAGAATCACAGAGTCACAGAATCATAGAATCACAGAATCAAGCAGGTTGGAAGAGACCTCCAAGCTCATCCAGCCCAACCTAGCACCCAGCCCTAGCCAATCAACCAGACCATGGCACTAAGTGCCGCAGCCAGGCTTTGCTTCAACACCTCCCTGTGCAGCCCATTCCAATGCCAATCACTCTCTCTGTCAACAACTTCCTCCTAACATCCAGCCTAGACCTCCCCTGGCACAGCTTGAGGCTGTGTCCCCTCATTCTATTGCTGGGTGCCTGGGAGCAGAGCCCAACCTCACCTGGCTACAACCTCCCTTCAGGTAGCTGTAGACAGCAATGAGGTCTGCCCTGAGCCTCCTGTTCTGCAGGCTGCACACCCCCAGCTCCCTCAGCCTCTCCTCACAGGGCTGTGCTCCAGGCCCCTCACCAGCCTTGCTGCCCTTCTCTGGACACCTTCCAGCACCTCAACATCTCTCTTGAATTGAGGGGCCCAGAACTGGACACAGCATTTAAGGTGTGGCCTGATCAGTGCTGAGTCCAGGGGCAGAAGAACCTCCCTGGTCCTGCTGGCCACATTGTTCCTGATCCAGGCCAGGATGCCATTGGCTCTCCTGCCCACCTGGGCACACTGCTGGCTCATGTTCAGCTACTCTCTGCCAGCACCCCCAGGTCCCTCTCTGCCTGGCTGCTCTCCAGCCATTCTGTCCCCAGCCTGTAGCACTGCTTGGGGTTGTTGTGGCCAAAGTGTAGAACCCTGCACTTAGCCTTGTTAAATCCCCTTACAGACGCAGGCAGGAGAAAGCTGATCTTAGAAACAGACTGTGTGGCTTTGGGGTCTTCTGTAGACATGACTGAGAGACTAATCCTGGCTGAGGGCTCTTTGCTAAGCATGAAAGATATCAGACCAACAGACCCTTCCCTGGTGTGGGAGACTGTAGAAGCCTTCACCTGAAGAATCACAGAATTGTCAGGTTTGGAAGGGATCTCATCCAGTTCCAACCTCCCTGCCATGGGCAGGGACACCTCACACTAGATCAGGCTGGCCAGAGCCTCATCCAGCCTGGCCTTAAACACCTCCAGGGATGAGGCTTCCACCACCTTCCTGGGCAATCTGTTCCAGTGTCTCACCACCTTCATGCTGAAGAACTTCCTAACATCTAATCTAAATCTCCCCTCCTCTAGCTTTGTTCCATTTCCCCTAGTCCTCCTCTTCTCCAGGCTGAACACCCCCAGCTCCCTCAGCCTGTCATAAAATTATAGAATGGTTTAGGTTGGAAAGGACCTTAGAGCTCATCCAAGTTCCAACTCTCTGCCATAGGCAGGGACACCTCCCACTAGAATAGGTCACTCAATGCCTCATCCAACCTGGTGCTGAACACAGGTTGCTAGCAACCTGTGCCAGTGTCTCACCACCCTTTCTGGAAAGAGCATCTTCCTAACATCTCATCTAAATCTCCCCTCCTCTAGCTTGGATCCTTCTGCCCTAATTCTATCAGTACCTGACACCTTAAAAAGTCCCTCCCCAGCTTTCTTGTAGCCCCTTTCAGACACTGGAAGGCCACAAGAATGTCTCCTCAGAGCCTTCTCATCTGCAGACTGCACAGCCCCAACTCTCCCAGCCTGGAGCTGTAGCCCTCTGAGCATCCACATGGCCCTTCTCTGAAGGCAGCTGAGTTTGCTGTGTTAAGGCAAGGAGCGAGCAGTGCATATTCAAGTCTGATGGATCCCAGCCTGAGGCTCTGCACTGCATGCAGAACACACACTCTGGATTCCACAGAAGCCAAGGCCGCGTGCTAGGGATGTGACAAGTGACTCCCTGAGGCAGTGGCTGGTGAGGAAGCTCCCTTTTGATCTCTGGGCATGGTTTTATGGAGCACTCTCTGCACAAAGCCAAACTCCAGGTGACAGGAGCATGGAGAAGGGGCGAGGCTCACATCCAGGACAAGAAGGTAGCATTTCCAAGGATTGCTCACACTGAAGGAAGTTTTCGTGGCTGCTGCTAATTTAGAGAAACAGGGAAAGGCCTAAGATGGAAGCCAACACTATTACCAAGCACTGGAACCCTACAGTGCAGACTGTTGAAATAAACCTGGTCTTGGCCAGGGTACATCCAAGTTCAAGTCAACATTAAGCATCAGTACAGATATCATCCAACCAGAACTGCCAAGTGAGGGTGGTGAGACACTGGCACAGGTTGCCCAGGGAGATGGTGGAAGCCTCATCCTTAGAAGTCTTTAAGGCAAGGCTGGATGCGGCTCTGAGAAACCTGATCTAGTGTGAGGTGTCCCTGCCCATGGCAGGGAGGTTGCAACTGGATGATCCTTAGGGTCCCCTCCAGCCCTGCCAATTCTGTGATGAAACAGGAAGGTCTAAACGTGTTTAGGAAGGATGCTGTTCACATCTAAGCCTTTCCTCAGCTAAATCAATCTTCTGCTGCCTTATTAAATACAATTTCTAGGAGTCTAATGAACACATGGAGAGGGAGAGAGTAGGAATCAGCAGTTCAATTCCCTCTGCCCTCCCCACAGTAAAGCCCACACATCTGAGTATTTGCAGATGATCTCCATAAAGAGATGGCTGGAGAGACTGTGTTAAAGCCACTTTGTGCTGCAAAGGCTAACCACAATGCGGGACCATTCCTTCTGCCAGCCAAGGTTTTGTCTTGCTTCATAGAATCATAGAATTATAGAATCAGTCAGCGTTGGAAGGGACCACAAGGATCAGCCAGTTCCAACCCTCCTGCCATGGGCAGGGACACCTCACACTAGATCAGGCTGTCCAGAGCCTCATCCAGCCTGGCCTTAAACACCTCCAGGGATGGGGCCTCAACCACCTCCCTGGGCAACCCCTTCCAGGCTCTCACCACTCTCATGCTGAAGAACTTCTTCCTAATCTCCCCATTTCCAGCTTTGCTCTATTCCTGCTAGTACTGTCACTCCCTGATAGCCTAAAAGTCCCTCCCCAGCTTTTTTTGTAGCCCCCTTCACATTCTGGAAGGTCACAAGAAGGTCTCCTGGGAGCCTCCTCTTCTCCAGACTGAACAGCCCCAACTCTTTCAGTCTGTCCTCACAGCAGAGCAGCTCCAGCCCTCTGAGCATCCTCGTGGCCCTTCTCTGGACATGCTCCAGCATCTCCACATCCCTCTTGTCCCAGGGGCTCCAGAACTGGATGCAGTACTCCAGGTGGGGTCTCACAAGAGCACAGTAGAGGGGGACAATCACCTCCCTCGCCCTGCTGGCCACATTTCTCCTGATGCAGGCCAGGCTCTGGTTGGCTTTCTGGGCTGCAAGTGCACACTGCTGGCTCATGCTGAGCTTCTCGTCCACCAGCACCCCCAAGTCCCTCTCCTCAGGGCTGCTCTCCAGACAGGCACTGCCCAGCCTGGATTGGTGCTTGGGATTGCCTTGACCCAGCTGCAGGACCTTGCCCTTGGTCTTGTTGAACCTCATGAGGGTGGCTTGTGCCCACCTCTCCAGCCTGTACAGGTCCCTTTGGATGGCATCTCTGCCCTCCAGTGTGCCTGCTGCACCACACAGCTTGGTGTCACCAGCAAACCTGCCGAGGATGCTACATCTTCCTTTCTTGCTGCTCCTACCTGCCTCTTTTCACAGCTTTGGATTTCACACCCACGCCCTTCTTTCCTCCCACTTTCTTTGTCTCTGTTGAACAACCCTGTCAGCCAGGACTTCTTCATCTGCCACTCCCTGCAGCCTCACTAAGTCCTGGATCCCTCTGGTTCTCTGCCTTCTTTCAGAGGATTCTCTCTTCCACGAATTTCTCCACCCAGCTTCATTTGATGGCAGTCAGGCTGGACTTCTGCTCTCTCCCTGCCTGTGCTCCTCCCTGGCTACACCCCTTAAACTCTTTCTCCATTTCCAGCAGCATCAAACTTCATTTGTCCCTTTCATTTTCTTGCTGTCTGCTCTCTGTGCAGTGTTATCTTCAGCTCTGTCCTTTGATTTCGACTCCAGGCATTATCTTATTTTCGTTTTATTGATGCATCCAATGCCTTTGCTGAAGGAGTCCCACATCTCCTTTCTGTGTTTAGTTGGCATTCCTCCTCCAGCTCACCTTATTCCAAAGCTTATTGTCCTGCATTGATACTCCTCAGCCATATTCTCAGACCTCTGAAGCTGTGTTCCTCCCTTTTAGAGCATGTTCATACCTCTTTCAGCTGCATAATTAAGGTCTTCTGCTCCCTCCTGCTTTGTCACTCAGTCTTTCCACAATTCCCAGATCATTGGTAGCTATCAGCATTTCTGTCCCCTCTCTTTTCCCACATTTCTTCTGTATTTTCCTCCTTCTGTCTAAGGGGTTGTTGTTCATCTTCTACCTGCTTCACTCTTCACCCAAGAGCAAGTTTGTTTTACCCACCTCCAGTTTTTGCAATTTCCTGGTTTCTCTGTCATCTCCAGTGTGTTTTTTGCTTCCCTGAATCATCCTCCCTCTAATCTTGCTTCTGTGTCTCCTTCACTTTCCACATTGGGATCTCACCAGTGCCATCTACATGAAGACATCTGCTTTCCATCACTTCCCTTTCTCTAACTTTTTTCCTTCTTCCATGTCCCATATTGTTTTCCTCTTTGCCAGCTCCTCTATTTGTCTCAGTTCTTCCATCCAATGGAGAGCCATGAGGATGACTGGGGGGCTTGAGCATCTCCTCTGTGAAGAGAGGCTGAGAGCCCTGGGGCTGTTTAGTCTGGAGAAGAGAAGGCTGAGAGGGGATCTGAGCAATGTCTATCAATACCTAAGAGGTGTGTGTCAAGTGGAGGGGGCCAAGCTCTTTTGGGTGGTGCACAGCAATGACTCGAGGAGCAATGGATACAAACTGGAACAGAGAAGCTTTCACCTCAGCATGAGGAGAAAGTTCTTTAGAGTGAGGGTTCCAGAGCCCCGGAGCAGGCTGTCCAGAGAGGTTGTGGAGTCTTCTTCTCTGCAGACTTTCCAAAGCCTGGATGCATTCCTGTGTGAACTACCCTAGGGGATCCTGCTTGGCATGATGATCTCTGGAGGTCCCTTCCAACCTCTAACATTCCGTGATCCTGAGAAAACTGTTGTTCACTCTTCCTTCATTTCTCACGCCCCCACCAAACCCATCTTTTTTTTTTCCTGATCCCCTTTTCTCACCAGCTACAGACAGCTCTGCTCCTTTTTCCCATCTCCAAGCTCCCCAAACACACCTCCTCTCCATTTTCATCCCAGAAGCTCTGTAAAGGAGCCTTCTCCCCTCCCATCATCTGCTCTCACCTATGTCTCTCCTTGGTACTGGACTGCATCAAAGCTGGAAGGTGTCCAGAGAAGGGCCAAAAGGATGAGCAGAGGGCTGGAGCTGCTCTGCTGTGAGGACAGACTGAGGGAGTTGGGGCTGTGCAGTCTGCAGAGGAGAAGGCTCCCAGGTGACCTTCTTGTGGCCTTGCAGTATCTGAAGGGGGCTACAAGAAAGCTGGGGAGGGACTTTTTAGGCTGTCAGATAGTGACAGGACTGGGGGGAATGGAACAAAGCTGGAAATGGGGAGATTCAGACTGGATATTAGGAAGAAGTTGTTCAGCATGAGGGTGGTGAGAGCCTGGAAGGAGTCGCCCAGGGAGGTGGTGGAAGCCTCATCCCTGGAGGTGTTTAAGGCCAGGCTGGATGAGGCTGTGGACAGCCTGATCTAGTGTGAGGTGTCCCTGCCCATGGCAGGGGGGTTGGAAATGGCTGATCCTTGTGGTCCCTTCCAACCCTGACTGATTCTATGATTCTATGAAAAACAACAACGCATCACTGAAACCTTCTCTCTACATTTCCCTGCCTGTCCCTTTGTTGTTTGTTTTCCCTTTGGGCATCTGTCCCTGCACTTCATGCCATTTGGAGGTCTTTCAAAACCCTCCTCCAGTAGTTATGATGATCTAACCCTATGATGATTTTGTTATTAATTTGAACATTCATCTTTTCACTCCAGCTCTGCCTGTTTATTCTGAGGAAAGCCTCAGCAAATCTGGCCCAGATCTGTTCTTCAGGGACGTGACCCCAAAACAGTTCTGTTTGAAACAACATTTCCAGTTGCATCTTCTTTGCAGTCACCATGACAAATAGTATCGAGCCTGCCACTTCACTGCACTTTCTCCCTCTATCTTCTTTCTCATAGCTGAATTATGCTTTCCTCTTGACAAGACTTTTTTTTTTCTCCCCCAGCATTTCTAGTCGAAGGCTTTTTGGCTTTATCTGCATATTAAAAACTCCTCTGAATTTTCCTGACGCCACACATTGGTTGCTGCAACATCTGTTTCCTTACCCTTGCCATGCACTACCTTAATAATTCATCATCATCCTTCAGGGAGATGCTAAGGTCTAAATTTTCCTCTTATTGCAACCACTTCTTTGTTCTCCCCATCTTTAGCAGCAGTGTATACACTGTCTTCAGTTTCCATTTGCAACCCAGCCCCACCATAGCATTTAGCCTGGAGGAGAGGAGGCTGAGAGGAGATCTTCTTGCTCCTTGAAAGGAGGTTGGAGCCAGGCTGGTGTTGGTCTCTTCTCCCAAGAAACCAGTGATAGGATGAGAGCAAATAGGTTGAATTTGAGCCAGGGGAGGTTTAGATTGGACATTAGGAAGAAGAGAGTGGTGAGTTTAGGAGGGACAGGGATCTGCTGGAGAGAGTCCTAGGGAAGGCTATGAGTATGATGAGGGGTCTGGAGCACTGCCTGGTGAGGAGAGGCTGAGGGACCTGGGGCTGCTCAGTCTGGAGAAAAGAAGACTGAGAGGGGATTTAATCAATGTTTATCAATATCCGAGGGCTGTCACATCTGACGGGGGCGACACAGGCTCTGCTCACTTGCTCCCTGGGATAGGACAAGGAGCAATGGATGGAAGCTGCAGCACAGGACCTTCCACCTCAACACAATGGGAAACTTCTTGCCTGGATGGGTCTCAGAGCACTGGCTCAGAGAGGTTGTGGAGTCTCCTTCTCTGAAGCCTTTCAAGGCCTGTCTGGATGTGTTCCTGTGTGCCCT
>WBNM01007055.1:4787-16713 GCA_013399055.1 Ramphastos sulfuratus
ACCAGCCAATTCCTTACCCAGCAGTGCTCCACCCATCAAGTCCATGTTTTTCCAGTTTGGTGACCAGGATGTCATGTGGGACAGAGTCAGATGCCCTACTGAGGTCCAGATCCAATATTGACATCTAGCTTGGAGCATAGTTTAAAAGGTGAAACAGAGGCACCATTTCTGGCTAAATTTCTGTGACTGTGCAGGCACTGGTGTACACTGGTGTACACACAGTGTACTACTGTGTAGGCAGAGGTAAAGCTTATTCTACTACTAATCCTGAGAGATCCAGACAACTCCATCACCAGGAAACATTCCATTTAGGACACTTAAATGTGGTGTCACAATGCATTAACACAAGCATTAGAGGGGAAAGAATCTCTGGAGGGGGAAATAAAAAGTATTTGAAGATTATATTTTAAAGGGAAAGTCTCTGGACGTGCAAGTCTGACTTGTTACCCATCTTAGCTCCTTCTCCAAAGCAGGTGTAGCAGAGAGAAGGCAGTGTGATTTGACTGCCCAGGTCTTTGTGATATCAAGAGAATTCATGGCTTGGGACACCTCAAAGACTCCCCTGCTTCTGAATCTGTATGGTTTTGTAAGCAAGCCAGAAATGTGGCCACCAGTGCTAACTCAGCAGGTTTAAGAATAAATGATCTAAGGCCGTGCTAACAATTTTAGATACAAGAGGTTGCAAAGTAATAGGATCACATTACAGAGTGGGGGAAAGATAGGAAGAAAGAATGGAAAACAAGCTGCAAAATTGCAGCTCTGGGCTCCTTCAGCTCATGAAGTTTAACAAGGACTGGGCCCTGGCTTCAGTGTGGTTGTAGCACACATTACAGAACTAGCCTTCTGAAGCACACAGCAAAGGGTTATGCTCAGATTTGTCCCAAGCCAGGCCTCCCTTAATGGAGTGCTGCTTTAATGCACCGTGACAGCAATGGCAGCAGAGCAGTCTAGAAGCCCAGCTGACTTCCAGAGCCTGGTGAAAAGCTCATTTCCTTGCAGAAGCTGAGGCAGGCAGTTTAAAAGAAAGGTTAAAGGAGAATATTGTTCAAGCACCTAAGATGAGAGTAATAGTGCAAGCAGGCATTTCTTCCTTAAAGCAGAGGGATATGGGGGCAGGGGGGTTGGGGTGGTGAAGAGGAAAGAGAGTAGGGAGGTGAGTGAAAAGACAGCAGATTTGCTGAAGGTGCAGAGCCTTTTCCCATAGAACAATGTGCATTGATTTTCATAGCATCAGCCAGGGTTGGAAGGGACCACAAGGATCATCTAGTTTGAACTGCCCTGCCATGGGCAGGGACACCTCACACTATATCAGGCTGTCTAGTTCACTGGTTTCCTTTCCACAGAAGGACCTAACAAAGGAAATGGGAGTCTGCCAAGGCACTGGAGAGCAAGTACTAAGGCCCTAACAGAGGACTTGAATCACTATCTTGCAGGGAAGCTTGCTTAAGTTGGTGAAAGAAATACTCCAGCCAGAATTTCTGTTTGCCAACGGTGGAAATGCAGCTTGCAATATTAATGTGTCAGCAAGAGCTGTTGGAGCAGCTCTTAACAGCATCTGCTCCTCTGGGTCCCCATGAGCATGTAATGTGTTATGGAGGAACAGAGAGGGCCCATGAAGATGATGTGTTGATGTAACTTACCAAAACAAACCAAAATACTCTTCCTTCTTGTTCACCAGGCACTGCCATACTGGAAAGCTACAAAACTCCCTTTAGTATCAAGAAAACTGAAGAGAGCAAAGATTAAACCAATTTATAAACTCTTTAAAACCTGAATTTATCATTAGCTTTAAAAGGCATGTCTGCTGTATTGGAATGAAGCTTGTTCCATGCTTGTAAGGTTTGCTGAGCAGAGTGAGAGTCTGGGGAAGGCAGGACTGGTTATTACAGTTTGTTTTTGTGGTCCAAAATGTATTCATCGTGACCAATGTGAAAGGAGCCCTGGTCTCATGTGCAGTAAGACACCAGGAGCTGCAGTGCATTAAAAACACTTCAGTCCAAAGTAGTAATAATTGAGAGGCAGACTGCCTGGCAGGGACTGTACTTCTGCAAGTTCAGGGAACATGCACATGTGCTGACAGGACTGGCATGCCCTTAGGGAGCTTGTAGCTCACAACCATCACTCTGTTAGGTGCAACTATTGTGTAGATCTCAGGCTGCCATGGGCCAGAGGACCAGTACCTACTCTGTTTTGGAGGACACAAGCTCCTGAGCAATAGGTCTCAGCAAAATGCTTAGGAAGAGACCCAAACCATCACTTCTACTCTACCCTATCTGTGGTCCTTGTTCTAAGGAAACTTGGTCATAGAGATTAGAAGGGTGCTCTCCACACCCACCCTAAAGCTGGGGAACAGGGACACCTGAAAATTTAAGCATAGGCTGAGATTCTGCTAGCCTTTAACATGCTCATATGTTTTTGTGACAGCTTCTGTGTCGAGCCTTTTCCCAGCAGAAGTTGCAGTAAGTTTATAACAGAAATTCAGTATCATTGTACGTGTCAAATACTTTAGCCTTCATATCACCACCACCTTGTTAGATGTTAACCAAGTGTGCTGCCATCAGAAGGTAAAAAGGCAAGGGAAGTAACCTAAAGCCTAGAAAGACAAAATAGAAGAGAGTATGAAGAATGCTCATTACTGTTTCCTGATGTGGCAGTTAGGGAGTTTTCCCCCTGCCAACACACACATGAAATTCACCAGACTAACTCAGCCAGCTGCAAGTTAAGGAATGAAGTTATATATGTACAACATGGCCCAATTTACAAGCATATATGTACAATATATACAGATATTTACAGCTATATACAATACAGAGATATGAACCTCTCCCAACAGCAGAACCACCCAGGAGGGCTTTCAAACCAACTCCCCTGCTTCCTCCTTCTTTCCAGTCCCCCTCCCTTGTCTCGAGATCCCACTTACATGCAGGATGAGCTGCAAAAGGTTGGCAAGAAGTTAGAAAAAAAGAATGATTAGTTTGAGTTACACAGATTCAGGCAGAGATGTGAAGCAGGTGACAGCCAGACAGAGAGTGACTATCTTTGTTTATATATAAATCTTTTTTATGTCTCAGCAGAACAAATGGGTAATATAGACATCACTATTATTTTCTTTTCTCTCGTTAAAATATTCCAATTAGCCTCAAACCAGCACACCTGAGTACAGAAAAGGTACTGATACATCAGTGCCAATAAGTAATACCTGTTAGTTATGGTGGGTAAACACACACTATGTCCAAGTAACACCAGCACTAGCTCACAGCAGGCAGCCTCTAGAAGTTCAGAACAATATAAAATAAAAACTCTCTTGACTGTCTTCCAGGAAGCTGTGTTGTGATTTTGGAGCCACATCCCTGCTGATGATTGTCAGGATGGACACCACGAAAGGATGACATTTGCTCAGAGCCCCAAAGGCTGTCAATAGTTTCTGTGTTAGTAAGGAGTTAAGAGTGTTACTAGTTTAGTAGGTTTTTTTTGTTTGATTCCTGCACACACCCCNGCATGTGCAGGAAAGAAATGTTTGGCACACCTGTGGGGGCTTTTCAGGGGAATGGCTTTCAAATTACAAACCTATTAAGAAAGTCTTTTCAGCAAAGCAAAGGAGGTGAGCAGTGTGACCAGCCCTCATGACAGGTGCTTGCTTTCTTTTCCCCTAGTCTCTCAGCAGGGTGAAAGCCAGAGACGCCTGTACCGAGAGCTGCTGAGGAACTACAATCGTCTTGA
Source organism: Ramphastos sulfuratus (assembly GCA_013399055.1). Lineage (NCBI taxonomy): Eukaryota > Metazoa > Chordata > Aves > Piciformes > Ramphastidae > Ramphastos > Ramphastos sulfuratus. The sequence goes on from WBNM01007055.1 coordinate 8,508, forward strand.
GCGGCCAGTGGTGAATGACTCTCAGCCCCTGGTAGTCGAGCTCCAACTTTCTCTGCTGCAGATAATAGATGTGGTAAGTTACTCGCAGTTGCCTTCTCTACAGTGCCCATTTGTAGTGAGTTGGGAACTTCCCCTCCTTGCCTTCCCCCCCAACTGAAATTTACCAGACCAGCTCAGACAGCTTGGAAGTAAGATGAAGCTATATTCACAGCAAAGCTAAATTTACAAGCACATATACAATATATTTACAATTGAGAAATAATACAGAAACCAAAACTTGCTCCTTGGACAAAGAAAAGAAGCCCAGAAGGGGCCAATGCCACCCTCTCTATCTCCCAGATAGGAAACAACCAGCAAGGCTCACCTGTTATCTGTTAACCAAGGGTAGTGGAAGAGATTAGAGTGGAGCAAAGGAGAAGTGAAGCAATCCAGTGATCAGAAGCAAAGAGGGCAGAATTGTTTGTACTTTGGCTTTTTATCCCTTTCAAGCAAACCAATGAGTGATGCAGACTTCATCATTAGTTTCTTTTTACAACCAATGACCTAATTTATCTTACTAGAGCATTCCAATGATCCTTAAACCAGCACACCATTCAGCATAGCAAAACTGATCTTTCAGGCTATACTTTTCCTCTTAATCAGGCTATCTAAGATGAAAACAGCCCACCTTTGGTTAAGTGTGCTGCCTAAATGCTGTAGTACATGTTTTCATAGAATTGTCAGGATTGGAAGGCACCCCAAGGACCATCTAGTTCCAACACCCCTGCCATGGGCAGGGACACCACACACTAGATCAGGTTGCTCAGAGCCACATCCATCCTGGCCTGAAAAACTTCCAGGAATGGGGCTCCCACCACCTCCCTGGGCAACCTGCTCCAGTGTCTCACCACCCTTATGGTGAAGAGCTTCCTTCTAACATCCAATCTGAATCTACCCACTTCTAGTTTTGCTCCATTCCCCCTAGTCCTGTTGCCTTCCATTTTGGCCCCATTTAGCTTTTTCTGATTTCCTTCTTAAGAGCAAAATATCATTTGCATTAAGCTGCTGACAAAAGGCTTTAACTTCTTGTGAGAGGAATGAACTTAGGAATAGGGGGAATAGTCTAATGGCTGTATTATTCATAGGAACACATACCCAATTTATATAATTCTGCCAGCATGCCATCTCAAAGTGCCAAATTGACACTTTGGAAGTCTGAATATCCTCCTAAAAGCACAGCCATCTCTGGTACAACACAGAGTGCAAGAAGATTAATTATGTATTTTTTTTTCCACTTGTCTTAAACAACAAAAAATTTCAATAACTGTTGAACCATGTGTGACTTTAAATGATTAATGATACATTCTTCTCAGAGCTATGCAGGATGTGGTAACTGAAGGCCATGTGCAGTGTTCAAATCTAGCACTTTTTCATCAGACATTGTAATGGAATTGACATCTTCTCTCTCATTGTGTCTTTTATCATGCACTGCAGCTGAAGGTACGGTCTTGAGATGAGGTTAGAAACACATAACAGCAAAACACAGAGGCACAGCCCTCTGTGTTGATTGCAACATTTTAATTTATTTATTTATTTCCCCCAGAATTGGAGATCTAACCTATAGAAAATGTTAACAGAATAATCCAGATCCCTTTTTCCAACATGAAGATGATTCTTCATGATAAACCTTGCTGTATGAGCCAGCAGTGTGCCCAGCTGGCACGGAAGGCTGATGGCATCTTGGTCTGTATCAGGAATAGTGTGGCCAGCAGGACTAGGGATGTGATTCTGCCCCTGTACTGGCACTGGTGTGGCCTCACCTCAAGCACTGTGTGCAGCTCTGGGCCTCTCACTGCAAGAAGGGCATTGAGGTGCTGGAGTGGGTCCAGAGGAGAGCAATGAGACTGGGGAGGGGGCTGGAGGGGAAGGCTGATGAGGAGAGGCTGAGGGAACTGGGAGTGTTCCGCCTGGAGAAGAGGAGACTTAGAGGGGACCTTAGCACTCTCTACAACTACTAAAAGGGAGTTATAGTCAGGTGGGGCTCAGGCTCTTCTCCCAGGCAACTGGTGACAGGACAAGAGGGCATGGTCTGAAGTTGCACCAGGGGAGGCTTAGGTTAGATATTAGGAAGCACTTTCTCACAAAAAAGGTGATTAGGCACTGGAGTGGAGTGCCCAGGGAGGTGGTGGCATCACCATCCCTGGTCTTTCAGAAGAGGTTGTATGTGGCACTTGGTGGTATGGTTTAGCTGATGTGGTGATATTTGGTCATAGGCTGGACTTGATCATCTCAGAGGGCTATTCCAGCATAGATGATTCTGTGGTATAGAGAGAATTGATTTAAGTGGAAGAAATAAACCAGAAGAATGATGCTGTCCACTGTTGCTGTTAACACAGCAAATACCTGAACACTTTACTTCTCCTTTCTTCGTTCTTCCTTTACATAGTCAGTATTAAGGGCTGGTTTCCAATACACCACCACTGTCATGGAAGCAACAAGGAAGAGAGAGATGTGCAAAATTTTGTGTGGTTGCAAAGCAAACCTTAAATGTTTAAAGCTCTCAGAGTCTTCCTGAAAATGCATAGTGCACCTAGGGCTCTCCCTGGAAGGGTAAGCAGGACCCTGAAAAGTCTAGCCCTCCAGCACTGTGCCATATGAGTGACAGGTCCACACAATTGTGGTGGCCCTGGAGGCAGATAGCAGCACTCAGGCAGGGTAAGCAGCTTGCTTTTTTTTTGATATGTTAGCAACTGCATTGAGCTGGAACAGAAAGGAGATCAGTACTCTTAACTGAAGTCACTTATTCATGGCAGGAGCTCAAAGTCCTCTTAATGAATAAAAGAGCTCTTACAGCTAATGTCAAGTAAAATCTTATAGCTAATGTCAAGTAAAATGCAGAAAGCAATTATGGGTTTAGTAAAAGTGTCTTAACTCCAAATATCTTGCTCCAATAATTTTTCTAGTGGTGTTTTCATGCAGTGATTTGAAAGTTGGGGGTGGAAAAGGGGACCTTGAGCCTTAGGGCTGTGGCTATACATTTTCAAAGTCAGACAGTTAAGAGTCATACCAAACCTTTCTTCAGTTGTGTTTCACATTCATGTGTGAAACTATACATTATGTCAATGTCCTTGAGAACAATTTAATTGCAGTCTTTCCATTTGATTGTCCACAATAGGAAGGAGGTAATTTTAATCTCCATCCTTTATTGAATGCCAGGAGAAACATAGTGACCAATGCTGAAAACACTGGAGTACTTAATGCCTTCCTTGTCTCAGTCTTTAGGAGTAGAAGCAGTTGTTTTCTGTCTGCTCAGCTGCCTGAAGGGGAAGACAGAGACTGAGAACTGAATGAAACACCAATAATCCAAGAGGAAATGGTTAGCAACCTGCTAAACCAATTGGACCCACACAAGTCTATGGGTCTGGATGAGATCTACTAAGGGAGCTGGTGGAGGTGCTCATTGAGCCACTTTCCATCATTCATCAGCAGTCCTGGGAGGTACTAGCTGACAGGAGAAAGAGTGATGCCCACCTAGAAGAATGGCTGGAAAGGGGATCTGGAGAACTACAGATCTATCTCTCTGACCTTGGTGCTGGGGAAGGATATGAAGCAGAGCATCTGGAGTGCTGTTATGCACCACATGCAGGACAACCAGGTGGTCATACCCAGTCAGCATGGGTTTATGAAAGGCAGGTGCTGCTTGACTAATTTGGTTTCCATGATCTGGTAACCCAGTTAGTGGATGAGGTTTAGGATCTAGTCAGCCTAGACTTTAGTAAAGAACTTTAACACTGTGTCCCATGGCACCTTCCTGGAAAAAAATGGCTTCTTGTGGCTGAACATTCTGATAGATAGAAAAAAATCTGGATGGACAGGCCCAAAGTGTGGTGGTGAATGAAATTCAATCTAGTTGATTACAAGTGGTGTTCCCCAGGGCTCAGTGCTGGAGTTAGTTCTGTTTAATATCTTTATCAATAAACTGGATGAAGAGATTGAATGCACCCTCAGTAAGTTTCCAGATGATGCCAAGTTGGGTGGGAGTGTTGATGTGCTTGAGGATAGGAAGGCTTTGCAGAGGAACCTGCACAGGATGTATCAATGAGCCAAGGTCAATAGTATGAAGTTGAACAAGGCCAAGTTCTGGGTACTGTATTGGGGGTTACAACAATCCCATGCAATGCTACAGGTCTGGGGAAGAATGACTGGAAAGCTGCCTGATGGCAAGGTACCTGAGGGTGTTGAATGACTGCCCACTGAATGATAAGCCAGCAGTGTGCTCAGGTGTCCAAGAAGGCCAACATCATCCTGATCTGTATCAGAATTAGTGTAGCCAGCAGCAGCAGGGAAATGACTGTGCCCCTGTACATGACACTGATGAAGCTGCACCTTGAATACTATGCTCAGTTTTGGGCACTTCACTGCAAGAAAGGCATCGAGGTCTTGGACTTTATCACTTTCTACAATTACCTGGTTTGATGTTAGTAACAAACTGGGTGTTGGTCTGTTCTTCCAAGTTATTAAGTGACAGGTGAGAGAAAATGGCCCCAAGAGGCACTAGAGGAGATTTAAGTTGTACATTAGGAAGATTTCTTCACTGAAAGAGTTGGCAAGCCCAAGAACAGGCTGCCCACAGAAATGATGGAATCATACCTGGAGATGTTTAAAAGACATGTGGACATGGGACGTGGTTTAGTAGTAGACTTCAAAGTATTAGGTTAATGATTGGATTTGATAATCTTAAAGGTTTCTTCCAGTCTAAATGATTCTGATTTTAAATGATTGCATGTACAAGAAGTGAAGTTTTACTTCCCTCCATCTCTGCACATGCCACAGCTGCTAGAAGTTAATCATGTCATGGCACTAATGACTTTGTCCTAGGCTTATGGTCTCTTTCAAACTGTACTCATGGTGGTGTTAATATCTAAAATCACCTGAGGTGTTTATCTTGCATGGTGTAAAAAGGGTTCTGTCTCCTCTGGAGGGGGTGGGTCACAAAATTCCTTGGCAGTGAAGTCACTACATGAATTTCAATAACCACATGATGTTCAATAAGCACAAGTTCAGGGTCCTGCATCTGGGGAGGAGTACAGGTTGGAGCTGCCCTGCTGGAAAGCAGCTCCATGGAGAAAGACCTTGGAGTGCTGGTGGGCAGCAAGTTCTGCATGGGCCAGCAATGTGCCTTTGAGGCCAAGAGAGCCAATGGTATCCTGTGGGCCATCAGGAAAAATGTGTCCAGCAANTAGCAGAAGGATCACTGACATCAACTGCTAAACCACCAGCCTGAAAACCCTCACTGCTTCCATGCATCCTTAAATCAGGAAGCAATGCAAGAATATGCCAGTGCCAAGCAGGTCATGAGCATGGGCACAGCCCCTCAGCCTCCACAGCTGGCTGGAGAAACTGCAGTGTCTGCATACTTCAGCTGCTGAAGATAATTCTCCTTTGAAATTAGGGTGGTGATTGCCACAGGCCAGGAGGCAAACCATAGTTGCCTGCTAGTCAACTATCAGTTCACTCAAATGGGAGGCCAGAGATAAGCATACTCTGCCTCCTCAGCTGCTCTGTCTGGCACAAGACAAAACAACTGGTACACATAGTAGCTTCTTGCTCTAGGGAGGGAGCAGGCAGCATCACAGTCTCCGCACTAGCAAAGCAGGAAGCTGTTTTGTTTGGTTTTTTTTCTTCCCTAGGACTTGTGCATGCAGAATGGTTCATTACCATAACAGAGCAGGGTTCTAAGCAAGGTCTTAGCCTGAGGGGACCTCATGAACTACGCTCCCTGGGAAGTAAAAGATCACTTCATTCTCTCAGAAGTGTAATGTCCCATACAAAAGTGCTGTTGGACTCACTGGGATGCAAGCCTAGACTGGACCCAAGACTACCTGGAACAAAAATTCTCATCTGTTTTTGTCTAAGATCCCAGCCAGTTGGTCAGGATACAGCAGCTAGGAAAGGACACGTGGAATTGTTCACAGCAGAGGAAATTTTCACCTTGGCTCAGTGTGGTAAGAGTTTTGCTAGGTAGAAATCATCTGCCACCATGAATGATGGTTCTCATTGCTCCTGTTGGTTTTCATTGCTCCCACTGGCATTTGCAAGGGACCTTACCTGAAGAAGTCTACATGCTTTGTGTGGAAGCACTGATGAATGGATGTTAGGAAGAAGTTTTTCACCATGAGATTGGTGGAACATTGGAACAGCTTGCCCAGGGAGGTGGTGTAAGCCCCATCCCTGTAGGTTTTTAAGGCCAGGCTGGATGTGGCTCTGAGCAACCTGATCTAGTGTGAGGTGTCCCTGCCCATGGCAGGGGTGTTCTAACTAGATGGTCTTTGAGGTCCTTTCCAGCACTGACAATTCTATGATTCTATGAAGTATTAAAAAACCAAAACAAACCAAAACAATCTATTTTCCTCCTTCCTTTCTGCTAGTGATATTATTTATCATTCTGTTTAAGCCAGGGCATTAGTACCACTGCATCAACAACCACCCTGCACCTGGAAGTCCCCAGGAAAAGCTTACTTGATTAGATTAAAAGGCTTCACATTTCCTCAAACTGCAAATTTATATATAACAAAAATAACCCCAAAACAAACAACAACCAAACCAGACAAAAAGCAAACAAACAAATAAATAAAACCAGAAACAAAACACCAAACCCAAAAGCCAGGTAGTCAATGAGTATAACAGGGTGAGGCAGAAAATGATGGCCAGACCAGAAATGTATCACACTTTTTTTTTCCTAAACCCTAATTTTAAGGAAAGTGCTGTGAATCAATGAATCCACAAAGCTGCTGCACTATGCTGCAGAGATAATCATAGAATCACAGANCCCCACCCAGCCTGGAGTTGTGCTTGGGTTTGTGCCTACCCAGGTGCAGGACCTTACAGTTGACCTTATTGGATTTCATGCTGTTGGCCTGGGCCCACCTCTGCAGCCTGTCCAGGTCCCTCTGGATGGATCCCTGCCCTCTATAGATGCCTCAAAATCCCCTTCCAAAGGCAAACACACCTGTGAGGTTTCCAATAACATTTGGGTTGTTTGCTTTCAGAGACAGCACTCTGCCAATTACACTCACTAGCCTGGTGCAAGAAGGAGGCCCTAGCTGCCAGCCTGTCCCTGACAATGCTCTCTTCTACAGAGCCATTCCAAGAGCTGGGCTGTTCAGCTCACTGTATATGGCAATGCCATATAGTACTTTTCTCCTCCATGTTTACCCTTCCAGCTGCCACTGACCCAGAAATCCACTCCAGCAGCTAGCAGGATGCCCAAATATGTAATGCTGTATGATTTTTTTGTTTGTTGGTTTAAAAAATTTAAATTCAGGCATATCTTCACATCACAGATACTCTCATCCATCTGTTCAGTTCAAGGTTATCTACTTCTCAATTATGAGGATGTTCAAACTGAGTCTCCAAGAGCTGATGTGCAATGAGCTCTTCAATGGAGAATTCTCCATCTGAGTGAGAATTTCCATGGATAGAGGCTGCCTGTCAGTAGACTCTGTGTGACAAGGTGAAGGTGGAAGGCATTGCCCAGCCCTATAGTACAATTTGATGCAGCCCTTGCAGTGTCAGTTTCTTCAGATAAATTCTGTCTTATCTGAAGGACACTGTCCATCATATTGGTGAAGTCATAGCAATCTGGTGAAGTCCCTGTTGACTGCAAAAGGGGAAACATAACCCCTATCTTCAAAAAGCAAAAAAAGGAAGACCCTGGAAACTACAGGCTGGTCAGTCTCACCTCTGTGCCCGTCAAGATCATGGAGCAGATACTCCTAAAGGCTTTGCTAAGGCATACAGAAAATGGTGAAGAGATGGCTTCATCAAGGTCAAACCATGCCTGACAAACCAGGTAGCTTTCTGTGGTGGAATCAGTGGATAAGGCAAGGGCAACTAAAGTCATCTTCCTGGGCTTGTGTGAAGCATTTGACACTGTCCTGCATGACACCCTGGTCACCAAATTGGAAAAAAGCATGGACTTAAGGGCTGGACCATTTGCTGGATAAGGAATTGGCTGGATGGCCACACTCACAGAGTTGTAGTCAATGGCTCAGTGTCCAGATGGAGACCAATGACAAGTTGCATCCCTCAGGGGTTGCTACTAGGACCAGTGCTGTTTGACATCTTTGTCAGCAATATGGACAGTGGCATCGTGCCCCAAGCTGTGTAGTCAGGCTGACATGCTGGAGGGATGGGATTCCAATCAGAGGGACTTGGACAAGCTTGA